>OZ023169.1:28139298-28144298 GCA_963678695.2 Diplodus puntazzo
ATTGCGAAACACTGCTATCTTACCGCTGGACACACCGAACTTCACCTTGGGGATGAACGCCCCGCTCTCAGATATCTCCAGGGAGAGGGGGGAGTGTTTTCGTGCAGAGTAGGCCAGCCTATAAAAATCTCTCCTGCCATTGCCTAACGACAGGAGCTGAATCTGAGCAGCCTGTAGGAGCCCCGTTTTACCAGTGGGTGGGCTGCAGAGACCACTCGTTTGCTTTCCTCATTCTGGGAGTTGGTAGGCTCAGGGAGGACCACTTTATACATGTAGAGACCAGAGAAATCGTGTTTTTCATAATATGGGACCTTTAATTCTTACTTCCGGTCATGTTGCTGTGTGAATATGTGTAGACGTAAGCCCAGCAATTCTAACAGTACCTTTTCTTGAGCCTTGGACCAGGCAGCCACAGGATCTGACTCATAGCCTTTCTGGACGAGCATGCGTATTAGCTCACGCTTGGATTTGTTCTCTGTTCACATAAAAATACAGGTTAAAAACGAAACTATTCAGCCTCTCACAGCCACTCTGTTAAAGGGAATTGCAGCTTTCTTACCGATTGAAACTTTTCCTTCGATCTTTTCCAGCACAAAGCGAGCCTGGTTGGAAAGTTTGTTGGCCTCAGCTCCCAGGCTGCCCACCAACCAATCCTTCCTCAATTTGTAGTAGTGCAGGCGTAGCTCATAGAACTCCCTGAGGATGTCCTGAACTGAATCGTACCTCTTCAGACAACCCATGTGGTCAAAGAGCACCTGATGATTACAGGGTTTAATAATCAGTTAATGACATACTAACAGAAGGCAGAAACACTTTCCAATTAATTGTATTTCGCTTGAGGTTGAACTGAGATCCGTTTACCATGGAGTTGCAGGTGAGACTGGACTGCAGCTTAAAGACTTTGTGAAGACCAGCTGCCTCAGCCTGGGCCAGTTTCTCCTCTGACATGCGGACCATAAACTTGACTGTGGTGTCTGTGTGGTATTCTTTATAATCATTGATGAGAGCTGGTGTTTTGTCACTGCCCTGCAGCATTGGCTCCAGCACAGACTCCTTATAGGCCTGGACACAAGTAGGAAGAAATGCAGGGAAATATCTTACAATTCATACAGATCATGATTTACCACAGATCTTATCATTAGTCATATTTATTAGTATTAGCTAGTAAGCGCAGTTTTGGAGGCCTGAATTTACCCCCAAACTCACCAAACTTGGAATATACATCACATCTGGCGAAAACTGTGATAATTTAAGGTCATTGGCTGTGGGTGTGGCCAGGGGACTCTATAGCGCCTGTAAATCCTCACCTCCCACATGCATTTAAATGTACAATATTCAGTGTGCATATGTATCATGACCAGATGCTTCGCCATGAAGCAGTAAGTCCGTTAAACTTCAACATAGAATTTCCCATCTACACCAAATTGCTCACACATGTAGTGGTTATTGCCCTGAATACGTCTATGCATCAAAACTATGTCATATCCATAGCACCACCCACTGGACACAGGAAGTCAGACAAACATCATCTGATTTACATGAAGTTTTCTGGTTGTTTTCTCCACATCATACACTCAGTGTTGTGCCTGAATGCGTTCAATGAACGATCGTTCATGAACTCGTTCATATTTTGGGCGAACGTGAACTGAACGTACTGTATTCTGCCTGATGAACGTTATTGTGAACACGTTCATTCTGGCGTTTGTGAACGGCGCGTTCTCTCAGTTTAACTTCATACAAAACAGCGCCAGATTCCCATCGAGCCTTAAAGGACAGACAGAAACAGCTGCATACCAAACACGCAGTGAGGCATTACCAAATGAACACAGATTAATTCGTCCTGAACAGACATAACAGTTTTAAAACCAAGAAACAGCTGATCACAGCAGTCAGTCCATCACTTCATCCGCGGACATTAAGATGAACAATTGTCGCTGAGATCCAGGAGATGAGCTTCTGTAGCTGTTTGGTTGTGTTAGCTTGATGTTGTGTCGGCAAGCAAGAACGGTCGCTACTTTCAAATTAAAAGCCCCCCGCTAAGAACTCAGTTCTAAACTCCAATGGGGTGCAATGTAAAGCTCTTATTTTGAAGTCAAATTCGTTGTCAACTGTTCACAGCCAAACTTCGAGCTTCACGTCACGTCACATGTTTACGCCTACCTCAGAGGCGGCTTCTGGAAAAGGAGGAATATTACATATCGGTTTTAGAAAGACAGGCCGGCACATTGCCGCCCTTACCTTGGAGCAAATGTGCCGCCTTTTCTATCTACAAAGGGCTACTGGCAACACCAGCCACCACAGAGTAGCACCGCCGCATGAGTCATCAATGTGCTCAGCATGGAGACAAAAACAAATGAAGGCTTAACATCTGTTTTTTTATTGTGATATATCTAAAAAGTTTCTGAGTGTTGCTGAATCTCATTTTTTTGATGCTGCTAACTCTGTCCATTCTCTTACCCTGAAACATGTTATTTGCTACTGTATTAACCTAGAAGATAATGCTCTTGAACACATGATGAACTTCGTTATCCTATGCAAAATGTTCTATTCTCAAACAAAAATTTGCAAAATCACTACCTAAATTTGCTCCTTTTCTCCTGAAACTGAGCTCTTTGCTTAAATTTCTGATTTTGTTAAATAACTAAAAAAGTAATACCTTACTGAGTCATTATGAAAAGTTTTTCCCTGAAGCCACTTTATGAACTATCTATTTATTATTTTATTTTTCCCTTTCTTCTTCTTTTTTTTTAAATTATTTATTATTTATTTACTTATTTATGTATTTATGTATTTTTTATTTTTAATTTGTACTCTATCCTGTACCACAAACCTGAAACGGCACATTGAACTAAAGCACCCGGCGAGCCTGTCAAGTTCTGTGCAAGTGAATAAAAAAATCAAACGGCGAGCCAAAACAGATCCTCTACCCCTCAGATCACATTAACGGCGTACAGTAGCGGCCCCACTGTCTTCATCTCCCAGCCGCAGCTGGACAACCTGGTGTTGCAGAATATTGTGGGAGAGCTGCAGCTTCAGTGTTAAAACTGATATAATGATTGCTGTCTGTGGTTCTATATGGGCTGTGGCAATCATTTAGAAAAGTAATAGCTCGCATCAACATATTGAAAAAAAAAGAAATATGAACTAGTTCATTTTTGGAACTGTGAACTTAGTTCAAAATTTTGAATTATGAACTATGAACTGAACTAGTTCATTTTAAAATTTGTGAACTGAACTTTGAACTAGTTCATGTAGAAAGTGAACTTTCCCAACACTGCATACACTAGACCGTGACATGCAAGTAACAGGTGAGCACGCCCTCCGACAGCGCCGCAGCCTGACATGCTTGAAACGAGGGCCTGTTCATCCCTGCTTGCAGCTTTAATTATTGTTTGGGAGTGTCCTACTATCCTAAAATGTTGCAGTTCTTCATATAGAGACCACTTAACTTCTATCTGTGGAGAAAAAAATCCAATAAAGAGACATCTTAGAGAGAAGAAGCTGAACTGTACCTGTGTCCATGTCCGAACAGGAAGCTCAATAATCTCAATGGTGTTTCTGTCGATGACTGACACCTCTCCACTGACCAGGTACTGGTTCTGACCCAGTTCATGAATCACACCTTTGAAGTTTTTATAGCTGGGAAGCTGTTTGGGGACAACAATCAGACAGAAAGAAAAACAGAGACAATGATCTAATTGTTCATCTTAAGAAATATAACAACTTTTGAATCAAACACTCTGCTGTCTACATCCGCACTACAAGCAACAAGCCTTGGGATCTGTGTACTGCCAGCAGGCTTATCAGCCAAAAAAATGAGGTCAGAGCTGCCAAAGGTGTTCCTTTGTTTTGTTATTGAAATTATTCCTTGTTAGAGATGGATAAATAATCTATATCAGGTAATTTGTTATATGGAAATGTTGATAGTATCTGATAAATGCTGTGATATGGATTTTCTGGAAATTTAACTGAGAGCTGGTCTGCAGACAAAACAACAAATAGAATGGAATAATTTTAACAGAATTAAATATCCAACAGAAGACCCATGTCATTAAACCTACATAAAGACATCTTGTAAATCCCTTCATGACATTCAGCAGTTCTGCTCATAAGTTGGCAACTTTGCCCTTGATAGTCAAATACTAAGAGATAATAAGGATAAAGCTATCGCAGTGTGGAACACCATGTCACACAACTCTACCCATAATCAATCAGATGTCAGGCACTCATGCTCTGAGTGCTTACCATTGGCAGGGGGTCCTGGTGGTTGAGCATGCGGTTGATGTTGTTGACGATCTCTCGGGGGTCATAGTTGGGGATCTTACAAGCCCAGCCTGTCCCGATGCCCTCAGCACCATTGACCAGCACCATAGGAATAATGGGAATGTACCACTCAGGTTCCACCTTTTGGTTGTCATCGTATAGGAACTTGAGCAGGTTGAAATCCACCGCTGGAAACAACAGTTTGGCAAGAGGACTGTGGGAAATGAGACCAACATTTTAAGAGTTCAGTTTTCTAAATGATTCTTATTATAGAGTTTATACAAAGGTTTTAGTAAAGGTCATTAAAAAGGCATGAAGACCAAGAAGATTATGTCAAATTCTAAAGTGGCACATACAAAAGAATCTGAACTGTTATGTACACTGTTGCTTTACCTGAGCATGGTGAAGATGTAACGGGGGCTAGCAGCATCTTTGCCTCCATTTATGCGAGTACCAAACTGACCCAGTGGCTGCAGGATGTTCACGTTGTTACTGCCCACAAAGTTCTGTGCCAAGTTCACAATGGTCATCATGAGAGCTTGCTACAGGGACAAATGAGAAATGGATGGTTAGTGGTAGTGAACAGAATAGAGAATCACTGCAATAACACGTTAGCTCATAAAAGCAGGTTATTGTTAGAATTACTGTCAGTTCACTGTGTCACATCACATAGAATTGATTGTACCTCTCCATGATGGTAGGCAGACATCTCTGCCACTGAACCAGCCAGCTGTGCT
>OZ023169.1:28149298-28234298 GCA_963678695.2 Diplodus puntazzo
GTGCTCTGTAAACCTCTCTCAGTACTCAACAGCAACATTTTATATTTAGTTTAAGAGGAAACAACCACAGCTCTGTCATCAGTACTAAACATTCTGTTACACATTAATAGTTAATCACACTGCTCACACACCAGCGTCATTTGCATCATCAAGTTTGGGGATGCCTTTGATCTTGCTGTGCTTCACGGATGAGCACTTCTTATTCAGCTGCGTCTGCGCCTTGAACTTTACCCAGTTGAGTATACTCTCAACGATCCCACAGTTTGTTGCCTGAAAAAGACAGAGTGATGCCCAGTGAGTGACAAAAAGAGAAATCCTTTCATTTTACATGAGAAACTGAAAACAGTGGACATTCCTTACAGCTCTGACAAACTTGTCTGACAGAAGGCACTTGGACCCAAAGCTCTTGGTCTGGAGTGTCATGTTCTCCTTGGTCTGAGAGTCAAAGGAGGGGTTCTCGATCAGTGCGTTCACAAACACCCAGATGTGGTTTTTCACCTGAAGCACCAATGACAGGAAAGCTCATCATTTTCCATTATGAAACCATCTTGTGTTAGAAATACTGCATAAAAAAACTTGTAAACCCACCTGGAAGGGTTTGACGGACACTCCTGCCTTGTTCTTCTTCTTCACCACTTCAATAAGTTTGGCCACTATCTGGTCCACTACATAGTCAATGTGTCTGCCACCCTGAAACACACATAGCTTGTGTTAGAAGTGGTATGTGTAAACATTGAAGCAAAGAGTAAAACTGTGTTTCTACCAGTTTTTCACCTTGGTGGTGGCGATGCTGTTAACAAAGCTGATTTGTTGGAATCCCTTCTCGCTCATGGCGAGGCAAACCTCCCACCGATCATTCACAGTCTCATTCACCACCTTAAGCGCCACACCAGTCTCATCCAGTTTATCCTTCACATACAGATCCACATAGCTGCGGAACCCATTCACCTTCGTTGACCGACAGGACAGAGAACAGGTTAGGTTTAACAATATATTTAGGCATCGAATATAACACACTTAAAACTTTAATGACTTAATGAGAATTACAGGTAATTTTTTCCCGTTGAGAGTGACTTTAACCCCCTTGCAGGAGCCAGCTACATCATATGCTCTGCGAGTAAGGAGTGCTACAATATCCTTGTCCAGTTTCTCCATCTTGAACTTGGCGAGGTCTGGCTGGAAGGTCACGCAGGTGAAATCGTCCCCGTCAAAGAACTTGATCTTGGGGTCAGAAGTCTTGCTCATGTTGTTCTGCCACGTCTGAGGACAGTAAACAAATGGTAACATACACACATACGTGCTGTTGCCATACACTGTCATATCCACTTGTAAGGACTTAATTTTATTATTCAAAATGTAATGAACAATCTTATGTACACAGGTATATGCACAATCATGTCTACCACTGTTACTATATAGTTACTACAGTGCATTTAATTCATCTCCCAAACCACTGTGATATTGAACACCTGATGGTTAAACAGGTGTGCCCATACAGCCCTATAGGGTGATAATATACAAAACCTTACCTCAGATATGACAACATGTCAAAACCCTATAAAACAACACATGTGACACTGGTATGGATATGGTATTGGATTACATTTTTGTATTGACATTAGCTATAAACTGATCAAATCAGTCATTGTTGTGTGTAAACAAACAAGACCATGGCCCCGGGTGATTATGAAAACACTGGGATTGTAGTAGAGAATATCAGCTGCTTCTATAGCTTGTGAAAACCTTGTTGTATTTACAGGAAATGTGCTGATTTTACAAAACAAGACATATGCACTGATTTAATTGCAAAAATAAAGCTTGGTTTTCAGAAGAAAGGAGATGATGAAAGCTAAAACATACCATTATTACAGACAGTTTATCGTTTATTACAGTGGGAGTATTTGATTTTCATACACTTATAACACTATCACTTAGTTCTGGACACAGTCTATAGGGTACATTGCAAGTTCTGCCGTTTACAGTAAATAGACGAGTAAAAAAACATGAGCTGGGAATTGTGGTCATAAACCATAAACATTCGACCATGGTGTCATTTGTTCAATGGTGTCGTGACATCAAACTACCAGAGCACCTTTAACAGAAGAGCTATCCTAACCTGTTTGAAACTGTGTCTGTATTCCTTGCAGGCAGTTTCCACAGTGAACTTGGTACTGAAGATGTTGCACAGCTTAGCACCATAACCATTCCTTCCACCTATGGCCAAACAAAGTTAGTGTTGCAGACAGCAGTTAGCAACATACACAAACTTCAATAACCACTAATGAAGATGTCAATACGGCTCCAGTGTTTCCCCCAGTATTTTCTGAGACTGTGGCACTTGGGGGGGGGGGGGGGGGGGGGGCAGTTTGGGTCATCATACTGTAATATTTATACTTATGTCATAGGCTACTTAGGAAATTAAATTTTTTTCTCTGGTTATAATGCTCTCACACAGCCATCATGAACTCCCCTACATGGGCTTGGAATGAAGATTCGTCTACTATTGTAAAGAAATGCGATTTTTATGATTTGTTCCAAGAGAGGAGTTATCCAAGTCAGAGTCCTGCACAGGTGAAAAATAATGTACTGTGTCAGACACAGATGCGGATCGGGTCGGACGCCTAGAGAGGCGGGTCGGGTTTTACGATTGCCATTTTCAAGGCGTCACTTATCAGTCATTATTAGCGACACAAATGATAAGCATTTATATTTCATATGAGCTCATTCATGCGTGCTTGCGCCCTCCCAGAACTCCCATTCCCCACGCTGGCTTACTTTCACTTTTAAAAATTGCGTCCGTCCAATTTTCCTTCGTATCAATTTATAGTGGGTCGGCTCAGGTATGGAATGTAATTTGTGCTACTGTAGGAAAACGGGTCGGATGCGGTTTTAAGTATGGCGGGTTCGGGCGGGTTTGCAAAATAAGACCCGTGCAGGACTCTGATCTAAGTGACCATTTTAATCCTCTAGCTAATTATCAAGCTAAAGATCTAACACGCTAGTTAACGTCAAAGACTGAGGTGAAAGACGACGGTAAAATATTTCCTTTCTCTAACACTGGACTTATTTATGCCAATGGTTTTACATGAAATCGGATTTCTTGTGAATATACAATAACAAACTAGATGTTTCTGATACTCCTCAACTCACCGTACAGTCGGTCATAGACGACATTTTTGTCATTTTGTAACTAATTCATGGCTGCTTCAGAGCAGCACACAGGTGCCACAGTCTCGTCAATATATGGGAAACACTGAATTTTTAAGGTGTGGCGGCTTTTATTTTGCTGTGGCGGTGCGCCACAGTCAATTACATGTAGGGGAAACCCTGGGCTCCACTCACCTGTGACCTTTTTCTCATCATCATCATAGTTGCTGGAGGTTAGCAGGTGGCCGAAAATGAGAGCTGGGACATACATCTTCTCGTCCTTGTGCTCCACCACAGGTATTCCTTTACCATTGTTCCATATAGTAATGGTGTTGGACTCACTGATGTAGGAAGAATAAAGGGCAGGATTAGTTACAGAGGCTTTAAGAACGTGAACACACACACAATGTAAAGTATATTTGTGTAGGAAAGGATATTGAATCTCAATACTTTGGAACTGAAGGGTTAGTTTGGTTGTACTCCACTTTAAAAGGGTTATTTATGTGTTTTCATTGTCAAAAGTTGCAGATGACACCAAATCAAGCATTCCACACGGTCCTGTTTTCATCACCCCTCTGTACAAGTACCTAGCAAACTGATCGGATTGGTGAAAGTAAAGCACTGCACTCAAAAAATACCCTCTGCGCTCTGAAGAAGGATTTAACTTCCTACTTTTTCAGCTATTGTTTGTGTCACTACCTGCAGCCTTTTCTTCAGTAAATCTTGTTTCCTTTCATAAAATTAAGAATTATATGTGTGTGTTGTGTGTTGAGATAGTATGGTCGAGCATAAGAGAGTGTGGCAGAGCGTTAGGAGTGAGTTGTTGAGCAAAAGTGAACGAGCAGCAGAAAATTAACGGTGATTGTGAGCAGGGCAGAGAACAAAAAGGTCAGTTTGTATGTGCTGTCAGTTTGGCAGTAACGTATAGTGCAGGTCACAGCATGTCAGTTAATAAATGCAGAAGCTTGTTAAAATTTAAGACTAGTCCCCCCTGTTGTTTCCCTACAGCTGGTAAAGTGAAAGCGGTTAACCCAAAGCTGGCCAATTGACAACCCCGCCCATATGTAAGGGTACTGTTCACAGTGGAAATGCACAACAGATCTGGCGTTCAGGCACAGGTACCAGGGTAATGCAGGGTACAAAGGGTGCTTTACTGAAAGTATTTCAGTGGAAATGCAGCTTAATTTAATACAATTCTAAATGTTGTTCACTGAGTCTTTCATTAAAGACATTTTGATTTTAACAATGATTATGCACATTTTAGATCGTATTTAGTTTTAGCATGGTTCATGTATGGCTTATCCTTATAACACAATATTAGCCCTGATTCAGTAGGCTTCAAGCTTGGTGGTTGTTGGTCTACATCTCACGTGATGATTTTGTTCTTGCAAAAACAAGGTAATGAAGTTGTGCAATGCAAACTCTGACATATCAGTGGCCCCCTACGTGTGATATGATGTGAAACCTTGCAGAGAATGATTGCCATACAACATTCTTTTATTATCTACTAGTGCATTGCCCATAGGAAATATGTGTTCCTATAGAAAAGTGGGAGGTTAAGAAGATTTTTCATGGATGGCCAAATGAGGCTGTGTTTGAAGGTGGAACGTCAGGGATATTTAGGCTTGTTGTGAAATCTGATATTCCAGGGTATAATTGGCGGTTTTTGAAAATTTTTGATTTTGCCATTATATTTCACCTTAAAAACTATTAACTTGGTGTCATTATTTTCAGCAAAACCTCACATGTGTGACTGTACAGTTATTTTTTCATTTTGACATTCTGTATTAACACAATGGACCTAAAATCACAAAAAAAAACAAAAGTCTGAGTAGAAAAAGTTAGATTTTTTTACTGTGAAGACCACAAATATGTTTAACAAACCATTTTTATTACTTACAATGCAAATACAAATTGCTGTTTGCTAAATATGTGCAAACATTTTAAAAATGTACAAAGTGAGGGACTTCCGGTCGGAACACCGTTAAGATGGCCGCATAGCGAGAGAGCTCCCGATTCAACCAGAGCAATTACAGACATTCCCCCAAACAAACCAAGTAAATAATACTGCAAAAGCGTGGATAAAGGGGAGAAGAGTCATATCACCACTTTGAGCAGTAAAATTCGTCCGAAGACGAGTGGGCGAGAAAGACGGAGCGCAGCAACAAGTATCGTTAGCAGCAACAGGTTTAAGCTAGCATACAACGCGGTGCAGTCCGTGGACATGGCCGACATGGATATGATTCTGCGCGAACTAAGAGGGTTTCGCCAAGAAAATAAAGAACAATTAGCGACGATTAAAGAAGAAATTGTTAAGGTGAACGCGAGACTGGAGGAGGCGGAACGGCGAATTGGGGAAGCAGAAGAGAGGATCCAAAACACAGAAGAAGTTAGCACGGCTATGCTAAAGCTGCACATCAAGCTGGAGGACAAGTTGCTGGATCTGGAAAGCCGCTCCAGACGTGAGAACATAAGGATCTATGGGGTGCCGGAGGGATCTGAGAAGGATTCAACAACGATGGTCTCATTCGTGGAAAATTTACTCCGTGAGGGTCTCGAGCTGACTGATGACATGCCCGACCTGCAGATCGAAAGGGCCCACCGTTCATTGGGGCCGCAGCCACCGGTGGATGCTCCGCCGCGCTCCATTGTAATCAAGTTTTTAAGTTTTAAAACAAAAGAGACATTACTCCGCAGGGCATGGCAGAGGAAGGGATTTACCTGGCAAGTAAATCACATAAACCTGGACCACGACTATCCACCTCTAATACTCAAAAAACGAAGAGACTATACAGAAATCCGCAAAGTGCTGAAGGAAAATAAAGTTCAGTTTCAGACCCTCTTCCCTGCCAGGCTGCGCGTGAGACACGACGACGGAACCAAAACCTACGATACTATAGAGGAGGCATCAGAGGACCTGCTGAGAAGAGGCTACACCGTGACAACCATCAGACCTCCGGAGACGCTCATGGAGCAGGTGCAGCGGCTGTCCTGGAGGAGAGTGGACAGACGAGCAACGAAGGGCACAGCCGGGCGGGATTCAAGTTACAAGGAAAAGCTTCGAGCCTTCAGGAGACCATCACCGTCCCCCTCCGAGTCCTAAAAGACCTAACCCACAGCTCGAGGACGGCGGAGTTAATTGTGAAATCGTATGTACTGCACTATGACTGCAACTAGTGGTGGAGATCCACTGTTGAAAAGACTGGTTCATTCGGGGCTAGTTTTCACTTTCGATTTTTCTTTTTCATTTTTTTTTCCGTCATGCGACTGTCGCAGGTAAGGGCCTCTCCCTCCGGACTGAGGAGGGAGACTTTTCCCTTCGAGCCACTATGGAAGGCTCACCAGGGTCAGACTAACAGACCCCTACATAGGGAGTCATACGGACAATTTGCGTTCAGTTTGATGTTTATTAATATGTTAGCTGTTCATTCCCTGCCAGTTCTCGCGGGGAGGGGGAAGCGCACCAGGTTTTTGAGTGAGATGGAAGGGGGAATCACATAGATGCAAAACAGGTCTATAAAAGTAGCATCATTTAATATAAATGGAATACTCAATCCAATTAAGAGGGGGAAAATCCTATCAAAATTAAAGAAAGATAAAATCCAAGTAGCTTTCCTACAGGAGTCACACCTCAGTGACTCTGAACATGCTAAATTGAATAAATCAGGATTTAAACATGTTTACTTTTCCTCCCATGGATCTGGGCGGCGAAGAGGAGTGGCGACTCTGATATCCAGTGCTGTACATTACGAACATATATCAGAACATAAGGATAAGGAAGGCAGATTTGTTATGGTTATAGGCAAAATAGAAGGTATTGTGATAAGTCTCCTTAACGTGTATGTCCCTCCGGGCAGTGATTGGTCCTTTTATAAACATGTAGTTGATTTAATGACAACAAAAAGTCAAGGGATTTTAATATGTGGTGGAGATTTTAACATCAGATTAAATCCGAAAATTGACTCTTCAAATGGGAAATCCGACACAAAAAACATTAGCAGAAGATTAAATACTTGGATAAGTGAAGTTGGGATTGTGGACGTGTGGAGAGAGAAAAACCCGACGAGCCGAGATTACTCACATTACTCGTCCGCGCACAATGTCTACTCACGCATTGATTACTTTTTTATGCTTAAAGGAGATCTTTTTAGGGTGGATAACTGTGAAATAGGACCCAGTACTATTTCAGATCATGGTCCCATTTATATGTCAGTCCATCTGAATAATAATAAGAAATCCACTCTGTGGAGACTGAACTCGAATATCCTGAACAACCCAGTTATTAAAGATAAATTGAAAAATGAAATTAAATTGTATTTGGAAAATAACGATAATGAAGAAGTGACTCCACCCATCCTCTGGGATGCATTAAAAGCGGTGCTTAGGGGCAAAATAATAGCCATCTCCTCATATGATAAGAAAATTAGAGAACAAAAACTCAAAAAATTAGAAGAGGACTTGAAGAGACTACAGAAAGAACACGCAAAGTCTCCCAAAGATGACAACAAAAGTGAGATTATAAAATTGAAAAAAGAAATAGATGAAATCAATACTCAGGAAATTAAAAAAAAACTCCTTTTTACAAAGCAACAATACTATGAGATGGGTGGAAAATCATTGAAACTTCTATCATATAGGTTAAGAAAACAACAAGCGGATAGAACTATACATAAAATAAGAAACTCCGCAACAAACGAAATCGAAACCTGTCCGGAGAAAATTCGACAGTGCTTCCAAAAATACTATAAATCACTATATTCTCAACCACAGACAAGTAACGACAACCAGATCGATGCCTTTCTGGCTCGGATAAATCTACCAAAGATCACAGATGAACAAAACGGAGAATTAATATCTAAAATAACAAAAGAAGAAATTCAATCAGCAATTAGAAGAATGAAAGGGGGGAAGTCTCCAGGGACAGATGGGTTCCCCACAGAATGGTACAGGACAATGCAGGATCAACTAATTCCAACATTACTGAAGACATTCAACTGGGTTTTGGAAAACAAAAACATCCCCCCCTCATGGAGGGAGGCAATGATTTCGATCATACCCAAGGAGGGGAAAGACAAATTGGAATGTGGGAATTATCGTCCTGTAAGTCTACTAAATAACGATTATAAACTATTCACCTCCATAATATCTAAACGAATAGAACTGATATTACCAGAATTAATACATAAGGACCAGACTGGCTTTGTCAGACAAAGACAGACCCAAGATAACATCAGAAAAACACTGCACGTTATGAGACAAATCACACAACAAAGACTGGAGACATTGATTTTAAGTTTGGACGCAGAGAAGGCATTTGACTCAGTGAGGTGGTCATTTTTATATAAAGTACTTTCAAAATTTGGCCTCCATTCAACTATAATAGACACGTTTGCAGCACTATACAATAAACCAATGGCTAGAATCAAAATCAATGGAGATTTAACTAATTCATTCATTCTGGAAAGAGGAACGAGACAAGGGTGTTGTGCGTCACCACTCCTCTTCGCCTTGTTTATAGAACCCATGAGTCAATTGATTAGGCAGAGCTCGGAGATAAAGGGGGTAACAATGACATCCGGGGAGGAAAAACTGTCCCTATTTGCTGACGACTTATTGATAAGTATAACACAGCCTACACAGACACTTCCAAAACTTATGAAATTGCTGGATGAATTTGTTTTAATGTCTGGCTATAAAATTCATATTAACAAAACTCAAGTGTTAACATTTAACTATGACCCTCCATCTTTAATTAAGAGTATGTACAAGTGGAATTGGCATGCTGAATTCATTAAGTATTTGGGTGTTTCATTACCTAGGGACCTCTCGAAACTGTATGACATCAATTACGGCCCGTTAAATTCAAAGATAAAGTCTGATACAGATGGAATGTCATTCCCTTTTTGAGTTTGAGCTCCCGGATAGAGTCGATCAGGATGAATATTCTTCCACGGATGCTGTACTTTTTTCAATGTTTGCCAGTCAAAATACCATCTAAGCAGTTCTTAGAATGGGACAGACTAATAGCGAGGTATTTGTGGCAAGGGAAAAGGGCCAGAATTAAATTTAAGACGTTGCAATTAAGAAAAGAAAAGGGCGGAATGGGCCTCCCCTGCTTACAGGAATACTACCATGCAGCCCAGCTGAGACCTTTAGTCTGCTTGTGTTCATCAACATATACTGCAGCATGGAAAGAAATAGAAGGTACGATGATAAAGGGAATCCCAATAACAGCTCTACTAAGCGACAACAAATTACAAAGAGAACAGGAGATCCCAGAAGACTCTATAACAGGCAGTTTTTTGAAATCCTGGCAGGAAATAATTAAAATTTGCAGATTAAGGGACATATCTAAAATGATGAGGTGGTGTGCCTATGATTCAGACTTTACACCGAATAGAACTGACGGCAGGTTTAAGATTTGGATCACGAAAGGCTTATCTACCTATTATTCATTTGTCCACAAAGGGGCATTTCAGAGCTTTGAGGCCCTACAGAGGGACCATGGTCTGGGTAGAGATGATTTTTTTAGGTACCTGCAAGTGAGACATTATTTCAACAAAAATCTTAAAGAAGTGTTAGGAAGAGGTGAGTCAGGGTTTATGGAGGTATTTTTATCATTAACCAAGCCCAGATCGAGCAACAAAATTATTTCCAAATTATATAATGCCATACAATTATCTAAACAAGAGAATACAGAACACATAAAGAAGAAATGGGAAAAGGAAGCAGGGGTAATGATCACCCAAGAGAACTGGGAGAAAATATACCAGCTACAATGGTTCTCAACTGGATCAAGCGCATGGCGGGAATTCTGCTGGAAAAATATTGCAAGATTTTTTATCACACCCATTCAGAAACGCTACCAAGGCAGCGGGGATGCTTGTTGGAGACTTTGTGGATCCAATGGAGCCAACCATTTCCATATATTTTGGGACTGCCAGGCAATAAGGCCTTACTGGGAAGAGATCCACAAACATATCAAAAATGTATTTAATGTAAACATTCCATTTGAATGTGAAACTATGTATTTGGGCAATATAATGTATGAAACATGGAACGTCAAAGACAAAAAACTGCTAGCTATATTACTGGCAGCCAGTAAAAAATCCGTAACAAGGAAATGGTTAAAAGTAGAACCTCCCACCATTGATGAATGGATCGAAGTTGTCTATGAGATTTATGTTATGGAGAAGATATCTTTTTCCCTCAAAGTTGAAAAAGAAAAATTTTATGAGATCTGGACCAAATGGACTGAGTATGTAAAACCAATAAGATCTGATTTCATTTGAATGCACTTGTGCTTTGGGTGAACTTGATCCCCTTTCTGTTTTTGTTTTTTAAGGAGTCTTAGGAATGTCGGAAATGGTGCGCTACCCCGGTTCTGTTTTGTTTTTGTTTCATCATCTGCATCTTAGTGGTCCGTAAAAGAAAATCCTAGAAGGGCAGTAAGGATAAATCATTCAAGTTGTTTTTTTTAATTACATCCATCCTTTCTTGTGTCTTTGAATGACTATGGCTGTAATTGATAAATGCGATGGAAGTTTGCCTTTCCAAATAAAGAGAGAATTAAAAAAAAAAAAAAATGTACAAAGTTATATGTAACTATTTACATTTAAATGCAGGCAATGCTCAGGTCTGCCTGAGCTCCTTCCAGCTGAATGAAGAGCTGCACTGCCTGCTGCACATTCAGCAGTCCTCATTGTTTTGACTCATTAAACAAAAAAACGACTCCACTACCCACTAAACACACTACACCAAGCACTATATAACACACTAACTATACACTCCAAACACGCTAAATGTCAAAAATCTCTCAACTCTCAGAACTCGCTATCTCTGTCGCTGTCTCCAACACGTCACTGCTGCTGTCATTCATCCGCCGACGTCCTTCCCGCAACTTCCTGTTCCTCAACAACCAAACTTGCTGCTTGGACACTTTCGTGACAAAAGCCTGTTTTTACCATTTCTTCTGCACCAGACACAAAGCAATTGTGACGGCAATGTTCGCGAAAAAGCGTGGCAGACATTATTTACCCTAAGTCCGGTTTGGGACGTGCCAGTGCGTCCGCTCCGTCGACTCGGGAGGTGGACCTCGTGGGTTAGCTAGCTGCTAGCTGCTAGCAGCTAGCTACACACGAACATCCACAGATTCCGATTCCACTTTGTTGTCCGCGCGTCTCCGGATCTCCTCAGACCCGAACAGACTCGGTCCGAACTTGTTTAGTCTCAGTAATCCACAACAGTCAGTTCAGATGCACAGAACAGAACAGAAAGGAACCGAACTGCCGGCAAAATCCGGGTCCAGCTTGCGCCGCTGCAGGTATAAATCCACTTGTTTCTTAACGTATGTCGTAGGCTTGAGCTCTGCAGTGATTGGCTCTGTAGCGCACATGGCTACGGTATGCAGTGATTGGCTCTTGTGCGCACGTGACTGTGGTGGCTCCGTGGACAATGCTCCCAGAATTTGTAAAGCATTTATGAAATCATTTATTCACGGTATCATTGCAGTCCAGACCGAAGTTGCACACCACTTAATCAAGCAGCAGCCATGTTGAAACTCTCAGGTCAGTCTGATCCTGATCCGCAGAGATATTTGAGGCACACACACACAGACAGTCAGAGATTCCTTGCTTTTATAGAGAGATTTTGACAGTCAGTCCAAAAATAACAAATAAAGAAATCTAGGAATAGATAACAATTCCTTTAAAAATAGTTAAAGTTCAGCCACTTTTTAGACAAAACAGTTAAAACAGTAGTGCAACAGCAAACTCAACTAGAACTGCAAGCAGCTATGAACGGGGGCCAGGCCCCCCCGCGCACCACAGAGCCCACGGAAGTTGGCCCAAAGGATGAGGGGCTCGGGTCAAAAGTGAAGACACAACGTCTGAGCCGTGGTATTCGCTGTAATGGGAAGTGCACTGGAAGTGCAAAAGGCTGAATGTGTGCCGATTTGGATTTGTTATACTAAGCCACGCTCACATTGACCAGTAATGACCACCTTCAAGATATGGCCTCAGGATTGGCCCTACATCATACCGACCAAATTTCGTAAAAATCTGTGCAGCCGTTCTAGAGATATAAACTTCCCATCTTTTTAGCGCCCCCTAGTGGCCAAAATTCGCCAAATTCGACTCATCACTTCCCAGTGTCATGGCAACCAAGGAACTCAAATTTGGTGTTAATACCATTTAGTTTGACTGAGATATCAAACAGTTTCCATTTTTATAGCTAGCTACAGAAATTTGTTTGTTAATAATTTGCGCATTTTTTGACCGAGCAAAATTCTTTTGATAACTTAAGATCAGGTCCAGCTGAAGACTGTAAGTGCCATGTTTCACGCAGATTGGACTAAATCTTTTAAAGGTTTTCCAGTTTTTGCGAAAAAACTTTCGAGGCGGAAGTGGGCGTGGCCAATTGCAAAATGATTCAGGGAATACAAGGTTTTTGAATGTGCGACATACGGTGTGGGAGTTATAGGCAAAAACGCATTGGCCTAGGTTATAGCGCCCTCTGCAGGCAGATATATGTAGTTTTGTGTGCCTCAGATATTCGCAGGAGTCTGGACCAACCCTCCAAATTGCACCGCCCTCCCTTGCACGGTTTAGCCTGCAGGACCACTTTTGGCCGGAGAAAAATAAGAATAAAAATCTTTACAACTACAATAGGGTTCCTAGCACCGCTGTTCCTAGGAAATGTGTATGCTTGCATACGCGTTCCCTCGGGCCTGGACCCCTAATAAATCCAATAAATAATTCCCTTAAAACTTACTCAAGAACTCGTGTGCTTGAAGCACTGCACTTTGAAGGGCAAATGTCGACGGTGATACTGTGTCCACCCAGTGTGCACACCCAGCAGAAGTCCAAATGTCAGTAGCAAAGCTGACTGCCTGCACGTCTTTCAGCCTACATGAAACGTGTTCCCTAAATGTCTCATAAGGTTTGGGGAAAGCAGTTTCGTCGTGCTTCTTCAGATGCTTAATAGGGTTGCTGGTTGCTTAAATTGGCAACACTTGGGTAACCCCTCGAAATTACAGCCCTGCACACTGAACATGTCATCATTTTACTGGTGGGGTTATCCAGAGTAACATACTGCCAAATAGCGGACATGATGCTAGCTCCGTCTGACTCACATGAAATCAACTTCTTCTACGCTTCTCTAAAAACAGTCGCAATAGTTGCCGGGAGCAACACAGCGCAACTTCCTGTGTTGGCTTTTAGAGCAGTGAAGATAAACTGATTTCCAGTGTGTAATGTTAAGCAGAGTTAACGGAGCCAACTGGGAAATAGCAGGGTCCCCGTTCTAAATGATTTGGTACTGGATTGGTGCAGACTGATGTACTCGCTGACACCGATACCTGCTTTTCCGGCAGTATCTGCGGCATTTCCGATACTGGTATCAGAATCGGACAACTCTAACTTATACAACAGTAGACAGTAGCTCAACTGAAGGACACTGCTGTTTAATAGCTCTGTGCTAAAAAATCGATCAGCAATATATTGCCATGATTTGCACCCGTATAGGTGGGGTTTAAAAACACTGGATTCAGGCATATGGTTAACACTATAGCAATAAGGAGTACTTGTGCCGATGGTGTTACAGTGTGATAACTAAACAGATCCTTCACTCAACAAAATAAAGAGAAATGTCCTGCACAGCAATGTTACATGACCCAACAACAGTAACGTAGTAACTCGTCGCGTCTTTGGCAACTTATATGAGGAAATAAATGCTGCATATGTAAGTGGAGAACTGTCACCCTGTCTGTCCTACCAACTCCTTTTCCCATTTCTGCCCGAAAAACAGTGTCTGTCTCCTTCAAAAAACTTTAACTCACCAACTATTTGTCTTCTTCAACTGTTGTGTTGTTGAAGTTGCTGTCTCGAAATAAATCACCGCAACGGTCAACCCTCCCGACCGAGACTTCGGTGAATTTGAGTGAGTGAGCCAGACATGGTCCTGTTTACTGATGGCAATTGTGTAACTAAGCAATTTAGAGCAAAAACGCAACTTTGTCACTTTCCAGGATGCATGGTGGGTTAGTATCTCAATCACAACACATTATAACTGCATCCATATGATTATAAACAGTCAGTGGGTACATTTTTAGATTAACAGGTAGACACCTGGGGAAAATCTCTGAAAAAAAAAAGAAACAGACATCATCATCAAGCCTCTTTAGGATCAGCAGCGCTGGCTTGCTGTGTGAATTACATACTGGTGCGTTTTTACGCTGGAGCTGCTTGGTTCTGTGTGAACAAACAGCGGCGGAGAATTGGCGAACCGCTGCAGTGGAGATAATGCAGCAACTCTGCGTGAAAAAAGGTACGACAAAAGTACTTCATACAAGCACTTTATTTTCATATGATGTTTATAGTGTGTTCAGGGACAAAATAAGATACTTGTGCAATTTATGATGGCATTTACATAAGTTCAATGGCACAAAAAAATACGTTTTATTTTTCTGTTTTTTTTTTTTTCATTTTCAATTTGTCCAATATTTCAGTGTGTCCAACACTGACCTTGGACTGTACACAGGAACTGGTATTTCAGCTCTGTTTTACATTTTCAGTGAATTATGTGGAATATAGCATTATGCATTGTATTGATACATTTTGAGATGCAGTTTGAGATTTCAATTTCCATGTGTCCAATGTTTTAGTGTGTCCAAGAGTGGAATTAGTTTATATACAGGAACTTATATTTGAGCTGTTTTTACATTTTCAGTGAACAATGTGGAATATAGCAATATGCATTGTATCTCAATGTACCGAGATACATTTCAAGATTTCAATTTCAGTGTGTCCTCTGTTTCAGTGTATCCAAGAACGCACTTAGTTTGTACACAGGACCTTATATTTCAGCCCTGTTTTCACATTTTCAGTGAACGATGTATACCAATATGCATGGTATTGCAATGTATCGAGATACATTTCAAGAGATGCAGTTTGATATTTCAATTTCAGTGTGTCCAATATCTCAGTGTGTCCAAGAGTGGCTTAGATTTTATACCAGAAATTGTATTCAGGCTCTGTTTTTACATTTTCAGTTTATTATGTGGAATATATCAATATGCATCGTATCGCAATGTACCAAGAAATAACTCCATAGTGACCCATGTATCGTGATGCCTATCAGACCATGAAGTCCTTGCCAATATCCAGGCCCTACTGTTTAAGTAGGATCCAGTTGGCATGAGAGGATGAGATGCACATAAAACTAGAGCTCAGTGCATTTCAGCCCAGGCTCATTATATTGTAGTTGTGCCTGGATCCATGTCTCAAACCTCCTTTACGTATTCACCAAGCCCTGGTGATATCCACAGCCTAAAGAAAACAGCCCTCTGCATACAGGCAGGGCCAACTTTTACAATCACCACAAGAAAACAAGTCTGAGAAATGCAAAAGCATTTTCCTTACAAACGTTGCTGTCCAACGCTTTTTTAAATAATGTATTGAAGCCACAATAGTTATAAATAAATGTATACGAAATTCTGTGGAAAAACTGGTCATGTCACAAGAAAGGGTCAACTTGAATAGGGGAGAGTCTCTGTAAATAAATTAATCAAGAACTTTGGTCCAGACCTGCTCAATTTGGACAGTGTTTTGAGATAGCGTTTGTTGTGAATTGGCACTATACAAAACAAACTACTTTGTTTTCAGTAATTATATTATGGAGCCCTGTACTCACGGATCAATGGTGATCTTAATGGCAGTCATATTCTTGTCTCTCTGTTTGTTGTCCGCTGCATTGACTGGAAAAAAATAACATCAAAATAAAAGTTACACATACAGGTGCTTAAATAATAAATTAACTTTATCAACAATGAAGGACTAATTATTATTTTCATCATATATTTATCTTTCAATAATTGCTTTCAATAAGAGTTCTCATCAGAATTTAACAGATCCCAATGTGGCTCAAATGTCTCATCTTGTTGAACCAACAGTGCAGAAAAGGGCAGCAAAGTCTCACATCAGAGAAGCTGGAAGCAGAATGAACAACTTTTTAGTTTGATAAGTCATTTAAAGGATAGTTGGCTTGAAAGCAAGTGCTAAATAATTTGCTTGCCATTTCAGTGCTACACAAAAGACTCACCAGGCTTATAAGAATTATAACTGTATGTTGTCCAGCCTAAGAATGATGCCGATGCCAATCAAGCACAGTATGTTTCAAACCACACAAAAAAAGATGTAACCAATAATTAAGTGTGTTGGATCTTTTATGAATTGTACAAACTCATGTATTTGTTAATCACATTTTTCTTTACATGGAGAAAGATCACATTCAACTCGTAACGAAATAACTTTAACTCAAAGTCCAACGGCATCTACAGTCTGATGAAGAATGCGAGATGAAGAAAAAGCTAGCTTGTGAACATTGAGTAAAGATTATTAGGTCAAACTTATTGTTCCAACGTGAAAAACGAGATTCCAAACGCAACATTTTTGCTTCTCACATAAACATCAAACAGCTCGATACAGAAGAGCATAGTTTGCATTAGGGATGAACATTTTTAATTTTTTTATGACCGATAACCGACGCTCATTAACCGATTAATAACCGTTATTACACGTCTCTTCTTTTTTTTTGACAAATGTTTTTATTGTCTTTTTTCAGTTACAATACAAAAACACAAAACAAAAGACAACAATAGGCACAACAATAAGTGTAGAAAGGCACTTGAAAAAAAGTATACAGATATTAGTGGTATATTGCTGGTTTGATAACTGTTACATCATATTTTCCTGAGAAAAACAAAGAATAAAAACATTTTACAAGCATCCACATGTCCATGTGGTCATCAGTTGTATCCCACATACAAGTATTGCTTCAATACAAATTGTAATGTAATTTCTTAACAAAACAAAAAAGCGATAAAACTAAATAATAAAAAAGCAACAGACTACAAAACTGTCATGAATTCATCCCCCTCAAGAAACTCCATAAATGTGCCCCAAATCTTTACAAATGTGTTATATTTTCCTTTAATAGCATATGTAAGCTTTTCTAATGCAAGGCATTGCAGTAGCCCCTCAATCCAAATTCGCTTGCTTGGTCTATGAACAGACTTCCATGATAATGCAATTTTATGTTTAGCTTCAAGAAGACAGAATATGACCATCTTCCTACAGCTATTGTTAAGCATACAACTGGCTGGGAAACGTCCAAAAATACAAAGCTTGGGACAGAGTGGGAGCTGTTCCTTAATAAAGATGGATACAATTGTGACAACCTCTTTCCAAAAATCTTGAATGAAGGTGCATTCCCAGAGGCAATGAAACAAGCTACCTTTATGTGTACCACATTTGACACAAGTATCTGGTGTATTGGGGTAAATGCGATGCAATAATTCTGGAGTAAAGTATGTTCTCATTAACCATTTGTACTGGAGGAGTTTAAACCTTGTATTTATTGTTTGCACCTGGCATTGTAAACATATATCCTGCCACTCTTCTACAGTTATATCTTCATTAAGGTCTGAGCACCACGCCAATCTTTTATCCTCTGAAGATTCTTTTATTGCACTTATGATAATCTGATAGAATTTTGAAATTAATCCAGCTGTTCCATATTGATTCAGAACTGTCTTTTCAAAAGAATTTTGTGAGGGAGGATTTACAGAGTTCTGTGTCTTTGCTATGAAGCTTCTTATCTGAAGATACTTGAAAAAGTGTTTAGAGTCAATGCCAAATCTATGCTTGATCTCAGCAAAGCTTAAAAGAGTATCATTCTCATACAGATCTGAAATTTCTGTTTCCCCAAATAGGTGAGAATTGGGATAATGGAGTGTTTTCCCCAAGGTAATTTAACACCTCATGCCATACTATCAGTGTATTTTTAACAAAGGGGTTTGTGGTATGCCTTTTTAGAGTGGCTAAATTTGCTGAATAAATATAAAGGTATAAGGGAATTTTAGAAGTTGTTGTTTCTTCCATCCTTATCCACTGCAGTGGTGACTGATGTTCAAACCAATATGAAGCTGCTCTTAGTTGGGCAGCCCAATAGTATCCTTGGAGGAAAGGGAGTTTTAACCCACCTCTGTCATACGGTAAGTACAACAGAGTCATGCGCAGTTTTGAGCGTCTATTGTTCCAAATAAAATTACAGAAGAGTTTTTTCATTCTGTCAAAGAAATTACCGGGGGGAGCTAGTGGGATGGACTGAAAAAGGTACAGGAACTTAGGAAGAACATTCATCTTCAGAACATTAATACGTCCTATCATTGAGAGTGGTAAAGATTTCCACCTGTTAATAGATTCTACTACTGACTCAATCACTGGGTTGTAGTTAGTTGAAATAATGGATTCTATTGTAGGTGTAATTTTAACTCCAAGGTATGTAAAGCTGTCCCTAATATTCCTAAAAGGAGTACTTAGTGGAGGATTCAGTCTCTCAGATTTTTTCAAAAAGAGAATTGTAGATTTAGATGTATTAACCTTGTAGCCTGAGAAGCTGCCATATGTTCTTATTAAAGTTAATAATTTAGGTATAGATTGTAAGTCTGTCAAAAAATAACTATATCATCAGCAAACAATCCTATTTTATTCTCAATATTATTAACTTTGATACCAGTTATTTGAGTGTTGCTTCTAATGGCAATCGCTAAAGGTTCGATGGCCATAACAAAAAGATGGGGAGACAAAGGACATCCCTGTCTTGTACCTCTGGACAGAGAGAACTGTTTGGATACCATATAGTTGGTCACTACTGAAGCTGTTGAATCATGGTATAAAATTTTAATCCACTCGAGAATATAACTGCCAATTCCAAAGCGCTGCATTACCTCAAATAGGTATTCATGCTCAACCCTGTCGAAGGCTTTCTCCGCATCAAGTCCTATCACAGCCATACCAGGTGTTTCTTGCTTGGCATGTATAATATTCATTAATCTGTGAATGTTGTGAGAGCCTTGTCTTTCTTTAATGAAGCCATTTTGATCTAGTGCAATAATATCGGGCAAGTGTTTCTCTAACCTTTTGGCTAGGACTTTGGCTATTATTTTCACATCATTATTAATCAGAGAAATGGGACGATAGGATTCGCACTTTGTCGGGGGCTTCCCTGGTTTTAATATTAATGTTATGAGTGCGTTCCGCAATGATGGCAGTAGCTCCCCCTTCTCAAGTGATTCTTCACACATGTTCAACAAAGGAATCAACAGCATGTCTTTGAAGTTCTTGTAGATTTCAATAAGAATACCGTCTGGTCCTGGGGCTTTCCCTCCTTTCATACTGTTTATGGCCTCTGAAAATTCAGATGCTACAATTGGGGAGTCGAGCTCCTCTTTTGTGTCCTCTGACAGGATTGGTATTTCTATCTGATCTAGGAAGCTATGAAGAAGATTATGAGCTGAGGCTGGACTTTCTGACATATACAATTTAGAGTAGAATGTCTGGAAAGAAATATTAATTTCTTGTGGATTAGTAATTGTTGTCCCTTCCTCTGACTTTATTTCTAAAATTGACCTGTAATTCAGCAATGATTTTAAACGCCAGGCCAAAAGTTTCCCTGCCTTCTCTCCTTGGTCATAGAATGTCTGTTTCAGTTTCATTATGCTATTTAATGCTTTATTTGAGGACAGCTCATTATACTGTGCTCTTAGAATAGTCAGTCTCTGTCTAGTTTCTGTTGTATCATTAAGGTTAATTTCTATCTCTAGTTCTTTGATATCTTTTTCCAGCTCCAATAGTTTAAGGTTCTGTTTATTAGAGATACTGCTTGTATAGCTGATCATTTGCCTGCGTATATAGGCTTTGAATGCCTCCCACCTCGTAGATGCTGATGTTTGAGTAGTGTTCACTTTAAAGTAAATATCAATATTGTCTCCAACAAAGGTTAAGAACTCTTTATCATGTAGCCATCGTGGGCTTAGTCGCCACATAGTTGGACCCTTGGTAGTTGCTTTTACAGTGTAATTGACTAGTAGTAGTGCATAATCTGAAATGACAATACTTTTATACATTGAGTCATTAACATTGTCTATCATGGTCTTAGAGATGAGAAAGTAGTCTGTGCGGGAGTAAGAGTTACAGGTGATCGTCTGGAAGGATTTCTATTTCTCCATATCTCACAAAGATTCAACTCTTTCATAAAATGTTGTATTATTTTCCTACTCTGCATATGTGAGGTGTCCACACCTGATGACTTATCCAGTTTCGGATTTAGAGTACAATTGAAGTCCCCTGCCATACAGATTTGGCCATGTAACGTTGATAGAGTCAGAAACAAGTTATTATAAAATTGTGCATCATCACTGTTAGGCCCGTATAGACATACAAGATTAATGTCTTGATTTAGTAAGGAGCCCTGGATGATAACAAATCTGCCTGCAGTGTCTTGTATGGAATTATAAACCCTTAATGGTACAGATGAGTGTATAAGTGTTGCCACCCCTCTGGCATGAGAGGAGAATGATGCAGATATGATTTGACCTTGCCCTCTCCTTTTTAATGGAATATATTCACTGGAAAGTAAATGAGTTTCTTGAATAAAAGCTATCTGTGTTTTGAGCTGCTTTAACCTAGACATTACTTGCTTTAATTTCACTATCTTCCTAAGACCTCTTACATTCCATGAAATCATATTTATTTTAGTATGACCACTCATGATGTAGACAGTAAACTAAGCTTTTGTAACCACCTTATTGACCATGCCTTATGATAAAAAAAGAAAGAAAGAAAAGTGTGCCTTTAGAACAAACAAATACAACAGGGAATACCAAGGGTCTCTCTTAAGGGAGGCAACAACAAGTAGGCCCAGCCTAAACCCTGTGCGGTAAACCACGCACATCTCCCTCCCTCCCAAGTACCGGGTCCGGATTAGACTAGTCTCTGATCCTCTTGAGGAGCGGCAAGCAAGCAACCAGTAGCTGCTATAACACTAGGAGAAAAAAAAGGAAAAATAAAAAGGTCGGAGCTCGTTCCGACGACATGAATATTTACATTAGAATGGGAAATAAAATGTTCATTTGTGACCTTGTATCAATCTTTGATTGGCTTAGTAGCCTGAGAGGGTAATGTCTCTAGAGTCCAATTTCAAGCTCGTCATCAATGAGTCCATTTTTAGGCTTACCAGAAGAGATCAATGTAGATTTCTTTCATTCATAGTCATTTGGAAGACCTTCTTGCCATGTTTCATCTGGTGACACTTTCTGCACGTCTCAGTTGGTATTCACCTTCTTCATTTTTAGGATTAATTCTTCAGCTTGAGATGGGGAGGTGAAGAAGTGCCATCTCTTGTCGTGTAGGATTCGCATTTTTGCCGGGAATATAAATCCATAGTCTTTGTGCATTTGGCGCAGACTTTGTTTCACACCATCGAAAAGTTTCCGCTGTTTATGGACTTCAGTGGAAAAATCAGGAAAAAACATGACACGGCTATTCTCAACTGTGATATCTTCTTTTAGACGTGCTGCTTTCATTACTCGATCTCTGTCTCGATATGTGAGAAATTTCACCAGAAGAATCCGTGGTCTAGGCGGTCGAGCTTTATCCGAGCCGTCCTGATCCTGGGTCTGCTGCGGCATTTTCCCCAGCCTGAAGGCTTGTTCTATACTCAATGGTTGTCCTGTTTCAATGTCAAGTACCTTGGAAAGCCATGCCATTAGGAATGTCCTTGCATCTCCATTCTCCGATCCTTCGGGTAGTCCAACCAGCCTCAGATTGGTGCGGCGTTGTCGGTTTTCCAACTCTTCCATCTGCGAGGTAAGCTTCTGGACTTTTTTCTGCGTAGCGTTGGTTAGCGTTGTTAGCGAAGTGATCTGGTCCTCCGCTGTGCTAATGCGGGTTTCTGCCTCCGTGAGCCTTTCAGAAAATGCCTTGATAGCTTCTTTTATCTCTCGGTTGGAGGAAACCACTTCATGTAGTTGTACGGAGAAGTCATTTCTCATGGACTGTATGGCTGCTAAGATCTGGCTCTCTTCATGGCTATCGTCCACCTGGGCTAGCATCATGCTAGTGCTGGATGTCTGTTCGTCCGTGTTGTCCTCGTGTAGAGTTCCAATTTCTGCCTTTTTATCGTCTTTCTGTCTTCTCCCTCGGTTCCTCGACATTATCCGAAATAAAGCTTATCTTAATAAATGTTTCCGGTCACAAGTAGCTCGATTTGGACACTAAATATGGTAGAAATATATTCGTTTCGTCGGAGCCTCGCTCCACACGACCACTCAGCTGCGTGTCATAGCCGGAACCCCCACACGTCTCTTCTTAATGCTGCATAAAGCTCCATTCACTTGAATGGAGTGGCCTTTTTGCCTCTGATTCGGGTATTTCGTATCACTCCGCGCTCTAAAATCTTTGACCGCCGCGCATCGCATCTTCTCCCTGCCATCATGGAGGGCAAAGTTTGCTGTGATGGTCCTCCATCATCTGATCCTGGATGTTTGCTTCGCAAGTGGTACTGCATTGTACTGGTACTGCTTGAATATTTCAGTGCTGTACCGCATAGTTTGCAAATAACCTCATCTCCTTTTCGGTCGAAATTGTCCCACACAGAACTCTTTTTTGCTCGCTTCATTTTTGCTGTGAAGTGGGCTGTGGCGGAAAGGCATGTGTTGCACGTGTGGCACGCGTTGCACGTGTGGCACGTGTCAACGCGCTCCCATGAGTTGATTGACAAGTAGCTAAAAATAAATGTAACCGATAGTATTAATCGGTCAAAGTTCCTGTTATCGGTTAACGGTTAAACGGTTAACCATGTGCATCCCTAGTTTGCATCTTATTTGTTCTTGATACAAAATGTTTTTTCTTTCCATAAATCAGTTGATCAAAAGAAATACGATTTTGACTTTTGTTATGAAATTTTGATCATCCATGAGTCATCCATCATTTAGAGCAAAAATGTAAAAAAAAAATGTTTTTGTTGTAGCTCCTCCAATAAAGGAATTGCTGTTGTTTTGTTTTTAATCACTATACATTTTATATCTTAGAGTGTTGGACAGCTAATAAAAAAAAAAGCAATCAATTAAAGCTAGGGTCTGTAATGTTGTTCAGAAACACATTTTGTTATACTGGATGAAATGGTCCTGAGAGTAGTCAATACATTATGTATTCAGAAAAAGGAACAAAAATAATCAGACCTCTGTGGCAGCTGCAGGACTGAGAGAAAGCTGACCAATCCGAGCTATTTGGCCCGAATAGAAAAAACTCAGAGGCCTTCATGTCTCGTTCTGCCTACGCCCCCCTCTATCCCTCCCTCCTCCATGCGTGCACACGTCATGTTTCACTGATGCCGGAAATATTCAGCACACTCCTACTCCCTGCTGAGTCCCACTGCCAGATGCGCGTTCAAGTTTGTGGGGGCGTGGCTTTGGACGGAGCACTGACGGGATGAAGGGGGTGGGGTGGAACTTAGAGGAGGTGCCACTTTCAAATCTTGGTAGCTCTCTTGCTAGCTCTCCAGGATTGTAAACACTGATTATTGTGTACACAGCTCTTAACTGTCCGTGTATTGGACAGTGTATCAGACAGTGCAGGAAGGAGTTAAATGTCATTTCCTGTGTCCAACATGTGGCGCGGTGACTATGACTGTATACTGGCCTATGTGTTCAGAGCTGGACTGTTATCAAACATGTGAAGTTTGGTCCAGATAGAAACAGAGATGTTCACAAGTCTTTTTTTTGCAAGTCCAAGTCAAGTCTCAAGTCTTTTGGTCACGAGTCCAAGTCATGTCTCAAGTCTTTGTGGGGTGAGACTTGGTCAAGTCTCAAGTCTTTGGTCACGAGTCCAAGTCAAGTCTCAAGTCTCTAAAAAATAAAAGTCTTATATCTCTTCTGGTTGTAATGATCCTTCTCTCATATGCTGTTTTCTGGTCTCCTAAGAATACTGCACAGCTATATCTAAGAAATTCAAAGCATTTACTGTATTATTGTCACTCCTTTATCTATTAGCATACAGTATCAGTACTGATTAGTTGTTTGTCACATATATGATCACTTTAAACAGGCTATTGCAATGCAATATGAAGAAAACACACAATGAATGTTTTCCTTTAAAAGGAAACTGTATTATTGATCATGAACATACAATTACAGAATAGCTTGCCCCCTATTGTGCAGGCTCAGTGGGACCAGAAAAAGAACAAATATAGAAAATTGCGCACCTCACCCAGTCAAATACATTGTAAAAAATCATCATTCCAATTAGTGCAAAACATCCCACTCGAGACATTTCACTGCATGTTACTCTGTGACTTCTGTATGTGACAAATAAAGTAATCTTGTAATCTTGTAAATCTAACATTATTAATCATGCAATAATAACTAATCATCCAATCTCAGTTATAGTTAGCTACATCTACTGGACATAAAAAAATTAACACCATTCAGATGCTGTTAATCATGCAAGTGGCTGGTACTGTATGCTGCACTCACCAGCCAGAATAACAATGGTAATCTATTGAGTGGCTGGTAAAATTTCAACATTCACTAGTCTGGCCATGTTGCCAGTGGACAAACAAGTTAAAAGTTTGCACTCTGCAACCATATTTTTTAATTACTCTGGGTCTCTAATAAGATATTCCTCTATCCTCTCACTCAAACTCAGTGTAATGGTAACGTGGTAAACCGGTTAAATCAACGTTAGGAAGTCAACAATTAACCTGCAACCTGCCTGTAAGCTGACAGTATAACTGTGTATTTTTCTATGGTTAATGTCAGCCAGTAGATGGTGGCAGCAGAACATAGACGATTAACATTACCGGACCTTTTTTTTTGTTTTTACATCATGTCATCATGTCATCTATTCAAATACTCAGTTACAAAGCTAGTAGCAGGATAAGTGAACGTTGATGCTGATCTAGCCGTCCATATGCACTAGCTAATGTGACTGACCTGTCCGGGTGAGTTTTCAAATGCCTGATAAAATTTGATGTGGTGGATCCAGCGTCTTTGATTCGTGCACTGCAGACTTGGCAGTCAGCGCTCCGTTTGTTAGTGCCGTCCAGTCTGAAGTTTTTGTAACCAAAATTGATGACAAATGGTACAGACGCAACTGCAGGTGTGCCGCCGGTCCCGGTCGCCATTGTCGTCAGCCGTACTTGTGCGGGAAGCCGCAAGGCGCGTACCCTTTGTGTAATATGGTTACCATGAAAAAACGGAGGGAATCATATTAAGCTCGTCAGACGTTTCAAAATAAACCATAATGATTGTTCACGAGTCGAGTCGAGTCTGGAGTCTTTTGAGCACGAGTCCAAGTCAAGTCTTGAAGTCTCTGTGTGTGCGACTTAAGTGCGACTCGAGTTCGAGTCGCAGACTCCAGTCCCCATCTCTGGATAGAAACGAGGAAGTTGTTCCTTTCAATCTGTAGGGGGAGTTTGTTAAAGTACGAGGCATGGAAATGGATCAAAATGGGGGTGAAATAGGAACTTTGAATGAAAATGTCCGACTCCCTATTGGAGTGACAGTTTGGTACCCCTGATGTTTTTTGCGCTTGCAGTCATGATACATATGCATACTGAATGTCATTCATGTATATGCATGTAGGAGGCGGGGCTTGGATTTTTAATATCCAGGGGGTGCTGTAGAGTCCGATGGTAACACTTTTCGTCAGCTATCGTCAGGAGGGCATTGGCAATAATTGTAGCAAGTTTCGTGTTAATCCGACCTACCGATGTGGAGATATAAAATACTTCAATTTAAAGAGTGCCACCTTGTGGTCATCAGCCAAAATTTTGCACAGAACCTCAGGGGCTCATGGGGAAGTAGTAACCTGAGTTTCATGTCATTTGGACACACCAATGTGGAGATATGCAACACTTCCTGTTTGGAAGGAAATCTGCAGGAAGTTGTTAATTTAATAACTTGAGTATTGTTTGAAATATCAACATTCTTTTAATAAGTTTTTGTCAGGAGGGTCCACAGATGCTGTGTGCAAAGTTTGGTGCAAATCTGTGAAATCGCCAGGGAGCAGTTAGGTAGAAAAAGTTTGTGACATTTTGCCACTTTTCCAAAAAAAAAAAAAAAAGGATGAGCAGAAATGGAGGTGGCCTCTATGACGAGATTCAGCACAATTCAGGGAATGCATGGATATAAGGTTTTTGAATGTGCGATAAAGTATATGGTAGTTGTAAGGCAAAACGCACTTTCCTTGATTATAGCGCCACGTAGTGGTGGAAATTCATGACGACAATAGATTATATAAAAAATTTGGAAGGTGTGACCTATATTCCACGTTTGGTGAGTTTTGGGGTATGTTCAGGCAGTGACAAATGCAATAATTTTGGACAAAAAAAAAAGATGGCTCTACAAAAATAATAGGGACCTTGCAGGTCGAGCCCTGATCGGGCCCCAATTATGATGGGGAGGTTTAACTTGTATTATGTTCTGGTGAGAGTGATGGGACCTTGGCCTGAGCCTCTTGTCTCATCACAGGGCCACAGTCAGCAGTAATATCCAGACATTGAAAACATGTCATTAGTCAAACTCCTTTAGAAACACGCAGGCTCAGGGGGTCAAATTTGCTGCGGAGATGAAGGCAATCATCACCGCTCCCATGTGGCAAGCACAGTGTTGAGCAGCATCATCAGTGCACTTTAGTGGAGGCACTAAGCACAGCATCACCCCCACATTTCACAGAGTCATTTAAACTAGAACGTAATGGATGCAATGTGCAACTGCTTCATTAACCTTTATTTTGCTGAAGAAAGCTGACTGAGCTTGCTTGTTCTAACAAGGAAACAAAAGACTGCAGCACAAATTAATTTGCGTTGTGAAATGAAAACTTATCTCATCCGAGGCCTAGTTCAATGCTGCTGAGCAGTGCCAACAGCAGACTGTGATTTACGTTCAATATCACAGTTACAGAAGGATAATCTCAGATGACAAATGAACCTTAAATCTGCACATTTAATATAGAGTGTCAAAGGAAGATAAACAGTGTGGATTCACTCACCAAGAATTTCATCAAAGATTTTGTACAGTCCAGGAACGTAGGTAATTTCTCTCTGATTCATTCCAATGTCTTCATCAAACACCCACATTTGCTGGAAAAAAAGACATGAATAATTATAACAGAGTATGTTATGTCCATGAGCAGGTAGAAAAACATAGTTATGTGGTAGTTGATCAACAGTAATAGATCATTTTTCAAAGGCCCCATATTATGAAAAACACGTTTTCTCTGGTCTCTACATATATAAGCTGGTCCTCCCTGAGCCTGCCAACTCCCAGAATGAGGAAAGCAAACGATTCCTGCATGGTCTCTGCAGCCCACCCACTGGTAAAATCGGCGCTCCTACAGGCTGATCATATTCAGCTCCTTTCGTTACGTAACGAAAGGCGTCATTTACATAGGCCGACCTCCTCTGCGCGGTGATAGGAGATATCCGAGAGGGGGGCGTCCATACCTGAGGTGAAGTTCGGTGTGTCCAGTGGTAAGATAGCAGTGTTTCGCAATGTCGTCGCTCAGAGTGAGACACGCAAATTACTCTGTTGTTGGTTGTAAAAAATCAACATCAGTGCCTATATTCTGTCCCAGCTACAGAAGAACAGAAGAGAAAGTGGTTGCGTTTCATTTTTAACGACAACATGCCGGCTGCCTCTCGTTTTAGCTTGTATGTGTGTGCTAAACACTTCACATCGGACTGCTTCAGTCACGAGGGTCAGTACAAAGTAGGGCTGCAACGATAAAAACAATAAAAATTTGTCGACACGTCGTATTTATTATTGTTATTTTTATTTATTATCTTTTTTTAAAAAAAGATTTGAGTCGGAGCAAATTGCTTTAGCACCGCTATTAGAATGTGCACCACAGTGTAGCATAGAAGAAGAAGACGGTTCCGCAGAAGAGGAAGAATATGAATGATGGCGGAACATGTTGAGGAGAGCAGGAAAACGAAACCAAACACGTCCAAAGTTTGGGAAACACTTTTGGGCGGTAACTTCCCATCTTCAATATATGACATTAAATTTTACGTGTGACTCTGTAGTAGAGCTCAGATCGAGCCCAAAAATATCAAACCCGACCCAACCCCGTGCACCTTGAGTCCTGGCCCAGCCCGGCCTACCGCGTTAATATTTCCAAACCAGTAATCAGATTAAAGTTACTTATTCAAGTCATTGTGTGTTACTATTATTTTTGTCATTTTCCTCAGTAAAAATATATATTTTTGCTTTCTTCTTGTCTCGAGGAGTGATGTCACGTGTGCGAAAAGTCACATTTTCAGCATGAGGAGAACTCACGTGTAACACCACGTAGCGACACAACAACAATGGAGGGAGGAGAGAGATTTGCATTTTGTGGCTGGAAAAAAAAAAATAGCCTACAAACCTACAAGCAAATCAAACTGAAATGGATTTGCATTTTTTTAGACAGATTCATCCATTAGTGTACAACCAAAAAGTGATTTATTAAAATTCATAGTTATTAAAAATGCAACAGATCTCGAATGACAACAACAAGTGTGGTTGTGCTGCCCAATGTGTCATCAGACAAGAGGCCGGGTGGAGACGAGCTCTTTAATACATTCATTGGTTAATGATGTGTACAGACGTGAAAGGTGGCCAGTAAAATGATTCTAAAAAAATAAGTCAAATTTGCAAATAAGAGGTTTCTGTCTGACAGCAACGATATCAGTAATAATTCATGTGTAGGATATTAAGTCAGTAAACAGTAATAAATCGGATAAAACACTGAATAGTAAACCTCCACTTAATGCAATGATTTATAACATAATAATTCATTTGTAATATATGTAATCAATTAAAAACTAAGGGTGTCACGATTTCGATTTTAAATCAAAATCGATCGAAATTAAGTCACAATCTCGAACTTCGAATTAAAAAAAGGGATCGTCGATGCTGTCACGCCGCCATGTCACGTCCGGTCAGCTTGCCGAGCGGAAAAAAAACACAGTGAAGTGCTGCGATTCAACCTTCTCTAACTTAGCTACTAGATAAGCCAGTAGCTATTAGCAACATCCAGCCAAACGATAGCATGGTGTTACACCATTCCTGTTCAGCTCCCGGACCGTGGTCAGGAAGCACAGGGGAGATGATTTCCTCCAGGGCCGAAGTTTGTGTTTACCTTCGGAGTGAACCACTTTCATGTGTTAAGCTGGTCGGGAAATAATACCAGGGAGCTTTGCTGTATCTGGAGGAGTCCTCGCCTTTATTCACAGCCAAACTGCAGACTATATATTGTACACTTTATTGCTGTCGCTACTACTGCTACTCCTTTGGCTTCTCCTTCCTCTCTCATTCATTCACTGACCTCACGTATGCACGCTCCCTCACTCTCGCTCGCCAACTCACACCTTACGTACACACACCTCATGCACCGCCCTATTCCTGAAAGGGGCTACGCCACTCTTACAACAATGGCAGCTACAGATGCAGGAGACCCATCGACAGAACTTGAACCCCCTCCTCTTTCACTGAAGTCGCTGGTGTGAAAGTATTTTGGATTTCCAGTGAGTTATGTTGACAACATTTGCGTTGTCGAAAAAAAAGCCACAGCTTGCAAGCTCTGCAGAAGCTAGATGGCAGGTTATTTTCTTTAAGTGTCCAATTGACTGAAGATATGTTATTGTTACATTATGTTGTTAATAAATGTTTTCAACTTGACAATGTGGTGTGGTAAATTCCGAACAAAGGTCAGAAATTATATTGCATAAAAGTCTAGTCTAAAAGTGGCATAGCAACCTGTGCTAAATAAATGTAAAAATCGAGAATCGAATCGAATCGTGCCCTTAGAATTGAAAACGTAATCGAATGGAGGATTTGGAGAATCGTGACACCCCTATTAAAAGCTGTAATAATTAGGGATGCACCGAAATGAAAATTCTTGGCCGAAACCGAAAACTGAAAATGAGGAAACCAAGGCCAAAAACCGAAAACCGAAACACTGAAAGAAATTATTAGTAACATTGCATTTATGGCTATGACTGTGTACTAACCTCACTAAAATCAAGGCATTGCAATTCAAAGAATAAATCAATTACAAAAGCATGAAAATATTTATTTAAGACTGACATTACAGCAATACACAATATAAAATAAAATTCAAAATAAAATGTCTTACTTGACTCCACTCATGTGTACATTAAATAAATAATAATGTACAGGCCCATAACTGACTGAAAGTTTGTAAAATTATATATGTTCTCTCATGAAAACATAAAGTGCACTTAAGTCAAGTGCATTTTAAAATTTTATCTGTAGGACTCCTATTATTTGGTGCACTCTCTTGCAGGATCTCATTGAACATATCAGACCCCTCATCTGGTGCAGAGAGACGAGTCCTTTTTTCTGCGCTCTGCTTCCGCTTCTCCGTCTCCAAGCGGGTTCTCCGCATCCATCGTGGCCTGGATCATTTCTCGTGCGCGCTGCTTTAATCTCACATCCAAGTAATGATCTTTATAATGCGGATCGAGAATAGTTCCGATGAAGTACAGAGAATCGAACAGATCTCAGTGAAACGTGTGCTGACAGACTCTAAGAGTGTACTTTTCATTGTTTTCACTGCGTGGTCTGTCTCAACCTCTTTGCTTAGAAGACGCTTTAGTGCTTTGAAGTGAATGTCGCGGGGAGCTCGTGATCTGCACTGTATGCAGCTAAGACTTGTGGGTCTTTCTCAGATATATTGAAATACGTCCACACCGCAGACATGTTGGCGTTTATCCAGATAAGCGTGTGATGGCCGAGTTTTTTGTTTGCGTAATCACAAATGTCTGTTTCGGCCGTGTTGTTTCGGTGATAAAAGTATTTCGGGCGAAAACCGAAAATGTGCTTTTGGGCCATTTTCGGCGGAAAATTTTCAGCGGCCGAATTTTCGGTGTATCCCTAGTAATAATTAGTATTAACTAGAACTGCAAGCAGTTATGAATGTGTTGTGCTGAATGTGTGCCTATTTGGATATGTTGTAATAAGCCACGCCCACATTGACCAGTCATGATAACCACCTTCAAGATATGGCCTCAGAATTGGCCCTACATCATACCGACCAAACTTCGTAAAAATCGGTGTAGCCGTTCAGGAGATATATACTTCTCATCTTTTTAGCACCCCCTAGTGGCCAAAATTCGCCAAATTCGGCTCATCCCTCCCCAGTCCCATGCCAACCAAGGATCTTAAATTTGGTGTTAATAGCATTTAGTTTGACTGAGATATCAAACCGTTTACATTTTTATAGCTACCTACAGAAATTTGTTCTTTAATAATTTGTACAATTTTTGACCGAGCAAAATTCTTTTGATAACTGTATATGAGGTCCAGCTGAAGAGTGTATGTGCCAAGTTTCATGTAGATCGGACAAAATCCCAAGGAGGAGTTTGAAAAAGTAGGTTTTGCATATTTGGCGATTCAGCAAGCGAAATGTGCAGCAGAAGTGGGCGTGTCCTATGTCAGAAAACCCAGGTCTATTGATGGAACATATGGATATTAGGTTTGCGAATGTGTTATTTAAACTGTGGAAGTTACGGGCAAAAACACGACTGCATCCATTATAGCGCCACCTATATTCCAATTTGCACCAAATTTGACACAGAGCCTCTGGATGACTTCAGGAATAATTGACATAAGTTTGATGTTGAAAGCATTTAGTTTGACCGAAATATGAAACAATATGTGTTTTTTAGCTAGCAAAAAAGATTGTTTGGTTATAACTAGCAGACTTTTTGGAGTGCCAAAACTCTTTTGATAACTTTTGATCAGACACTTCTGGAGATTGTTTGTGCAAAGTTTCAGGCAGATGGCGCTTAAATTGTAGGAGGAGTTCGAAAAAGTAGGTTTTTCATATGCGGCAGTTTAGCGAACGAAATGTGCAGCAGAAGTGGGCGTGTCCTATGTCAGAAAACCCAGCTCTATTCAGGGAACATATGGATATAAGGTGTGTGAATATGTTATTGAAAATGTGGATGTTACAGGCAAAAACGCGATTGCATCCATTATAGCGCCACCTAGTGGAGTACATGTGCAATTTTTGGTATGGAAAAACTGTGTCCTATTCTTTATGTACCATATAAATTTCAAAGCTCTCAGCATAATAGTTTGGCTGAAATTAATGTTTGTTGTTTATCTTGTAATAAGCCACGCCCACATTGACCAGTCATGACCACCTTCTAGATATGGCCTCAGGATTGGCCCTACATCATACCGACCAAATTTCGTGAAAATCAGTGTAGCCGTTCAAGAGATATCAACTTCCCATCTTTTTAGCGCCCCCTACTGGTCAAAATTCACCAGATTCATCCCTTCCCAGTGTCATGCAACCAAGGATCTGAAATTTGGTGTTAATAGCATTTAGTTTGACCAAGATATCAAACAGTTTCCATTTTTATAGCTAGCTACAGAAATGTGTTTAATAATTTAACTGGAAGTGGGCGTGGCCATCGCAAAGTGATTCAGCTCCATTCATGGAATCTGGGGATACAAGGTTTTTGAAAGTGCGATATATGGTTTGGGAGTTATAGGACAAAATGCGTTGGCCTAGGTTATAGCGCCCCCTGCAGGCGGATATATGTAGTTTTTTGTGTCTGAGATATTCGCAGGAGTCTGGACCAACCCTCCAAATTGCACTAAAATGCAATAAAGGCAGATTTCACTGTTTTCTCAGCATGTAGACCATATTAGACCAGGTCCTGATCAAAAACCACTGTACCCAAACTTCTCAAATCTGGATCAGATTATCCTACAGAGGCTAAACATTCATTGTAACACAGTTTCTGATCTGTGAAACCTTCACTCTATTTGTGAAAATGCAATAAAGCCACATGTCACTGTTTTCTCAGCATATAGACCTCATTAGACCAGGTCCTGATCAAAAACCACTGTATCCAGACTTCTCAAATCTGGACTAGATTAATCTACAGGCCCTGAAGATTCTACTCATGGAACAGTCTGAGGCATTTGTTCATGCCGAGCGGCTCGAGAGCGGCATGCTAGCTGTTAGCTCTTATGCTAGCTGTTAGCTGCTCCCTGTAGCGCAGCGTCCAGGTTACCATCGGGTATTTTTCATTCCGCACTGCGTTTAAATGGTTACTTAAAGCCATCGTTCCGAGCCACATACATCGTTATTAAGCTGAAGCTAAGCCAGTGTGAAAACTGTATACTGTCATACAGCCTGCTGGTCAAACAGTCTGAAGAGTACGTTGACATCCAGCCCGAACCCAGTGTGCGGTCAGTCAGCTGTGGCAAATCGTGAGACATCCAGATCAACCTGTGATACAAACACCTGTAGTGACAATGGTTCATAGGAAAGCCCAGACATGTATCTCACTCTCGACGCTACGCTCTCAGCGCTACAGCGAGCAGCCAAGAGCTAACAGCTAACATAAGAGCTCACAGCTAACATAAGAGCTAACAGCGATATCCACACTATCCACGCCGCTCGGCGTGAACAAATGCTTAATACTGTTCCACCCATGAGCTGTTTGAGAGTACAGAGATTCACGAGAAAGATATGAGACCGACAACATGCACTTCTGGACGATATGTGCTCGTCTAGCAGTGGTTTGCAGGTTACAGCTCCGGCATCTCCGTGTGGATAGAAGTGCTCAAGCCACGTCAAAACGAATACACATATACATCATCATCATGCTCTTGACTGAGGTTAGGACCTCCTACCTCCTCATTTACATATGGACACAGAAATACAGAAATAAATAAATGTAGGTGAACAGAAATACAGAAATAAATGTAGGTGAACAGAAATACAGAAATAAATAAAAAGCATTTATTCTTTTATTTATACTTCTATTTATTTATTTATACATTTATTTCAGCATTTATTTACTCATTTATTTATGCACTTATTTATTTATACATTTATTTATTTATTTCAGCATTTATTTATTTATTTATTTATGTATTTATTTATGTATTTATTTATGCATTTATTTATTTATGTATTTATTTATTTATACTTATGTCAGGTTTGGTCCTCCATAAATAGGGACCTCACAGATCGATGACCTAAAAATCTTTACAATAACAATAGGGTTCCTAGCACCACTGGTCCTAGGAAACGCATATGTTTCCTCGGCCCCTCGGGTTTGGCCCCCTAATAATCCTTAGAAAAACAATAGGGACCTCGCAGGTCTACCTGCTCGGGCCCTAAAAATCTTTACAATTACAATAGGTTTCCTAGCACCGTTGGCCCTAGGAAACTGTTCTTTCTGAGGACACGCAGGAAGTGTAGTTGAGCCTTCCTAACCAGGGCCCTGTTCAAGGTCCAGGAGTGGTCAGCGGAGATGTGGCTGCCCAGACACCTGAAGGTGGTGACAGTTTCCACCTGCTCTCCATTTATGAGGAGGGGGTGTAGTCCTGTCTGTGCTTCCAGAAGTCCATGAGTTCTTTTGTTTTATGGATATTCAGGGTCAAGTTGTTGTCTGAGCAACAGCGCGACAGTTCCTCCACCTCCCTGTACGCTGTCTCGTCCCCGGATGCCTTGAGCCTGCATCGTCCCTGTCACAGATGCTTTCAACCACTGTGGTGTCGTCATATTTTATAATGCGGTTGGTTGGGTGGGTTGAAGAGCAGTCGTAGGTGTACAGGGCGTACAGAGGAGGGCTCAGAACGCAGCCTTGAGGGAAACCAGTGCTGAGCGTGAGTGTGGAGGAGTGGTGGGGGCCGAGTCTTACGGATTGTGGGTGGCTTGACAGAAAGTTTTTAATCCAGATGCAGGTGGGAAGGGGGATCTGTAGCTGTATCACTTGCTGAGAAGAATGTCCGGGACAATTGTATTGAACGCTGAGCTGTAGTCCACGAAGAGCATCCTCACATCGCTCTTCTTGTTTTCCAGGTGGCTCAGCACTGTGTGGAGTGCGAGGGCGATGGCATCCTCCGTGGACCGGTTTGCCCTGTAGGCAAACTGGTAGGGGTCCAAGGAGGGAGGGAGGCAGTCTCTGATGTGCTGGGAGACTGATCGCTCCAGGCACTTCATGATTACAGGCGTCAGGGCAATGGGTCTGTAATCATTCAGGCTGTTTATGTCAGGTTTTTGGGGGATGGGGATGATGGTGGAGGCCTTCAGACCTGTAAGGACCGTGGCATGTATCAGGGAGAGGTTGAAAAGCCTGGTGAGGATCCCTGTCAGCAGTTCTGCACATGCTTTAATCACCGCTCCCGGGATACCGTCAGGACCAGCAGCTTTCTTGGGGTTCGCTGCTCTTAGGTTCTTCCTCACCTCGTGCTCCTCGAGAGAGAGAGGCGGAGTGCTGGAGCCAGGGGGAGGCGGTAGCCCCTTTTACATAGAAAAGGCGGCACATTTGCTGCAAGGTGAAGGCGGCAATGTGCCGCCTTGTCTCTCTGAAAGGGAGGTGTAGTATTCCTCTTTTTCCAAAAGCGGCCACTTGGCCGCCACTGGGGTAGGTAAACATGTGACATGACGTGAAGCATGAAGTTGGGCAGTGAACAGTGACAACGAATTTGTCTTCAAAATAAGAGCTTTACATTGCACCCAACTGGAGTTTAGAACTGGGTTCTTAGCGGGGGGCTTTTAATTTGAAAGTAGCGACCTTTCGTAGCTTGCCGCTACAACAACCAGCGGACAACAAAGACAGCTACAGAGAATGAGGAGACGCTAGCATCTCCTGGATCTCAGCGGCTGTTCAGTTGCTCATCTTGACATCCACGGATGAAGTGATGGACTGACTGCTGTGATCAGTTGTTTCCTGGTTTTAAATCTCCCCGGCTGTGGTCCGCACAACAGTGCAGGTCATCGACACCTCCGCCCATCTTACACAATTGCCGGCACATCGACGATACGGATTTACATAGCAATGGAGGCGGAAATAAATGTACTCTGCGAGGCATCAAATTGGCGGACCAAAACAGACCCCCAATTAACCGCCTTCTGTCTAAATCCGCTTACCTAGCCGCAAAAAATACAGCGAATTGGCGGCTTATTGCCGAGTACAAAAACCGCTGGTGACTGCAGTGACTGTGTCGTGGTGGTCTTGAACCAGGCACCGAAGCTGCTTAGCTCCTCTGCCAGGGTGCTGCTGCTGCTGGAGGATGTGGGAGGGGGGCGGCCCTTGTAGGTGGTTAGGGTCTGAATGCCCCTCCACATCTGTCCCGGGTTGTTGTCAGTCAGGTGTCCCTCTACTTTCCTCTTGTAGGAGTCCTTGGCCTGTTTGATGCCCCTCCTCAGGTCAGCTCTGGAGGTGCTGTAGAGAGCTCTGTCTCCCTTCCTGAAGGCCGAGTCGCGAGCTCTGATCAGGGTCTGGACTTCACTTGTCATCCAGGGCTTCCTATTTGGGAAGGCCCGGATGCGTCTTTCCACTGTGACGATTTCTATACAGCATTTGATATAGAAGAGGACAGACTCTGTGTGTGTGTCCAGGTCCTGATCTTCAAAAATAACTCCACTCTTTGCAGGCGAAGCAGTCTTGCAGCTGGGTGAGAGCATTTCCAGGCCAGGCTGTGATGGTCTGAGTGACTGGTTTTGCTTGCCTCCTGAGGAGGATGTAGGCCAGGAAGAGGAGCAGGGAGAGGTGATCTGATTGTCCGAGGTGGGGGAGGGGGGACGCTCTGTAGGCATGTTTAATGTTGGAGTAAACATGAGTGTGTTTTCTCCCCTAGTAGCCCACTTGACGTGCTGGCGGAATTTGGGGAGAACAGTCTTGAGGCATGCTTTGTCCCCAGCGATAGTGCTGGGCGGTATGACCAAAAATGTGTATCAGGTTATTTTAAAAAATTCCTACTGTTTCACGGTATATGACGGTATTTTTTTTCTCCATGCATAATCAGCTGTTCACAGCATTTTCTACTGGATGAGAGAGGAATTACTAGCCCCTTTAAGAGATAGAAAAGGCGGCACATTTGCTGCAAGGTTAAGGTAGCACTCTGTGCATCTGTAAGGGAGATGTAATTTTCCTCTCTCAACCAGTTTCTCATTCCTTCTTCCCAAAAAGCACCACTGAGGTAGGCGTAAACATGTGACATGACGTGAAGCACAAAGTTGGGCGTGAACAGTGACATTAGGGACGTGAAATCGGCCCCGTCTTCAGATCATTCAATTGTGGCCACTGTTGATCGCCGATAGGCGATCCAATCGCCTGAGAGGGCGGGCACAGTTACGTCACCTAAAAAAACAAAAACAAAAACAACCTCGCCTGGTGCCAACATGGTCGACAGCAATTTGGTGCCAAAAAGGAATGCTAAATCGGCTATTTGGGCACATTTCAGGTTTTTCCCGGATGTCAATGGTGAGCCTAAAGACCTAACGCACCCTTTTTGCACAATATGCAAAAAATGTGTGCCTGTGAAGGATAAGCAGACGACAAATTTATTTGGGCACATACGAGTTCATCACCCCTCCGAGGCCGCAAAACTGCCCCCAACCAGCGCTGCGAGATCAGGTGCTGCGGCCGTATTAAGCACAAATCAGGGCTGCACGTTAACTTTTTCAGCACATAAGCACTAGTGCTACAGAGGCTGACAGTTTTTTAGCACAGGACCAGAGAATTGTAGCACACCCTATCTCACACCCTTTCACTTTTGTCATTGGCGCGTTTTCGGTCAGTGTTGGTTGGTCTTCGTTAACTTCATTTACGTTATTATCTGTGTCGTCCGGGGTGCCTGGGGTCTCTTTACAGGGTTTCCCCCAGAAAACTTGCTTAGCCCGGTGGTAGGTTGGAAGGGTGGCCCACCAGCAGCGAAGCACGTTTTTATTGTGACAGGGGCCTGACACAGGCCAGCAACTGACTGATGGCAGTAGGTAACAGATACATGACGTAGTAGAGTTTAGGGTGGTTCCATACTTGCCTATAAGTAGTGCAAGGAGCTTCAATAAAAGCTCTATGGCTTGTGTTCATGTCAGGAACCTGAGACAGCGCAACATGCTTTGATAACTTGTGCTATGTGCTAACTATGACAAGATCTACTCAGAGAATTGCAAGAAAATGAAATCTGAAAAGTACTTTAGAAGCAGTCAAGCAGGAGGGGAAAACGCTGTTTTTTGAAATTCTTAAAAGACACCGGTCTATATAGCAGGATACAGTGCACTAAGGTGCTATTCCGTTAGATGGCAGAAATGCAACTTTTGCATGCTGGCTGCCGTAAAACCCTGAAGAAGAAGAAGAAGAAGAAGACGACTACTTATTAAAACAGCTACCGTCAGAGCTTATCTAACGCTAAATTTAATAGCGGCGTTTTACTACTAAACCACTGTGAAATTAGCGCACTTATTATTGTTAATATTTTCACATATTGCAAAACAAACAACATAAAACTTACCATAATTGGTCAGGTACTGTCACCGCTGTACAAACTAATTTGGATTAAATCCGCTGGTTGCATGTTTCCCATCACGGCACGGAGAAGGCTGCTCTGCCACTGCAGCGGGCGACGAGCTAACATCCATGCTACATCCATGCTAGCTGCCTCATCGACCCGTGGCCCAGCCAACATCGCGCCGCTGCACACCTGGTCAACAGGTGAACCAGCAGGTTCAACGTCTCCGCCTTTGTTCGTCCGACTTCAGAAGAAAAAGTTTTTGGCTTTTTCTGTGTGACATCCCGTTATGTTCAATCAAAAGTAGCCTAGTTAGCGTGTAGTGACAGTAGCAGTGGTTTGTGGGCGTTAGGTGATGAAAAGACACCTGACCTCAGACCCGCCATGTGTTCGCGTTTTTTATTTAAATAAATAAACGATGCTTAGCCTGGCGGTGGGAAATTTAAGCCTGGCGGGCCGCCAGGCTTATAATACTCTGGGGGAAACCCTGCTTTAGTTCGTTTCGTGTTCTCAACGCGGACAGGGTAGAAAAATCTCTCCATGCTGTTGACTCGTGGGAGTAACGCTAGCGTTAGCCACTGTGTGCCAACCCAGCCGCATGGGACAGAGTGTGAGTAAAAGCTGCGACCGTGAGGAATTGTGCGATATGCCGTTCAATATACAAGACATAACATTAATCATTGACCACAGTTGACTACAACTACCAGCAAGGATAGTCGTAGTACTATCGTTCTACTTCGGTTCTACACAGAGGGAATTTTTTTTTTTCCAAACAAGATTTTTTTTTTTCTGTGGCTAAATCTGCCCATAGCACCCATGCTACAGGACAGATTAATTCTTAGCACAGGCATGTTTTGATGTAGCACGTGCATATATGTCGCACTGTACAGCCCTGCAAATGCATCTCGGCAGCCCACAATATCGGCAGCTTTTGCAAAATCAACTAAATGCAAGCAAGGAGGCGAAAGATGGGCCCAGTGTACAACAGCTGTTGCAAGATATCTGGGGAAGGAGACAGTCCCACTTCAGACAGTTGAGAGAGAAAGTTTCAAAAAAAATGCTGGCTACACTGGATGCGCAATATGAGCCGCCTGGCAGGAAATATTTCTCGGAGACCGCTATACCAAAACTATATGATCAGCTGAGAGGGGAAATCACCAGCGAATTAAAAGAGGCCAACTTCATTGCTCTACCAACCGACATGTGGTCGACCATTAACATGTCTCCCTATATGTCCATAACCGCCCACTATGTTTCAAAAGACTGGACATTAAAATCAAAATGTCTTGAGACAGCTTTTGCACCGGAGAGTCATATCGCAGTGGTGCTCGCTGAAGCACTCCAGGATGGGTTGCAAGCATGGGGAGTAGGAGAGGAGAAAGTGGTCTCCATCACCGCCGACAATGGAGCCAACATCGTTTCAGCTGTTGTGTGGCCATGGATCAGCTGTTTCGGGCATAATTTGAATTTGGCGGTCAACAATGCCTTAAATAAAGAAAAAGCCAAAACGGACCAGGCTTTCGGTGTGTGTCGCCAAATAAAAACGGAGCCTTTTCACACAGCTGGCAAATGCGGCAGCAACTCAGGACAGAACAAGAGCAACAAGGATAAAGAAACTGCTTTCTCTGATAACTGTAAGTAAAATATAGCCTAATACAAACGAAAGCAACCAAATTACATAATAACTACATACATAGCCGTTATTCCATATTAAACACATTTTTTTTTTAACTAAGCGATAGCCAAATCTGTTTCAATCTGGTGTTTTTCTGTTAAAAATCATACACCATTTGCTGGCCAGCTTGGAGTGTTGTCAATCAAAAAAGAAAAAATAGGGTAATGTAAATAAATAACCAATAATAGGCTATTTTGATAATTATACAAAAAATATTTTTACACAAGGAACAGCATTTAGAAAGTATCAATACCGCTATTGCGCTTATAACCATCTCCCCCCGTTATATTTTCCCTTGTACAATAGGAATGCGCAACGCGCTAGTGCAGCAAGTATGCCATGACAGACAGGATCCTGGCCCTGCTGCCTCACATCAGAAGGGTTTTTGCCGACGACAGGACACTACCAACCATAAGCTGGCAAGGTGTAAGCGTGCTGGAGGCTTTCTTTATATCTATTTTTTTATGGAAACAGAATCTGTTTCAGAAGTCAGTGGGCCACATGACATGGAAGTTATTGAGAAAAAAAATCATAATTTCTGCATATTACCATTCATATAAAATAGAGGAAGCGCTAAAATACAAAAAAAAACAGTGTGTCTCATTTCTCCAATTTACTAATACAATCTGCTGCTGGTTTGGAGTCACTCGGTCACATAACATGGAAGACATCGAAAAAAACTGCAGTTATTTTGCATAAATATATTTATGCTAAGTAATTTAATGACTGCCCCTAAATCAGTTTCCGGGAGGAGGCTCCGGGAGGTGACCTAACCGTCCTCCTGCTGCTAACACCGGGCGAACCTCAGTAAAGTTGCAGCTGGACCCGAGTGAATATCCACTGAATATCCAACCTAAAAATAACTTCGCCCCGGTTCGATGAGTCACCTGTTGCAGCCCTTGAATAGGATGACGAGGATTTCAGTCACTCAACTTAAACAGTGACTTGTAGAAATTATACCAGGGTTCGTACACTTTTTTAGCAATAGTTTTCCATGACTTTTCAATGACTTCTCCATAACCTTTCATTGAATTTCCAAGACCGAAAATCGGTGCCTCTAAATCAAACCACAGACAGGCGCTTGATCCTAGGAGTGATTGGCAAAGGACAAAAAAGCAGGAATATATACGGCTCCACTATGTCTCTCTTTACATTTATTTTGTCCCATTGTTGGCTTCAGCTAAGAAGGATAAAGTTCGCCCCACACGTCCAAAATTCTTAGAACACAGTGTCTCCACGAGATTTTTTGAGTCCCTAACCTAGCAACACTAGGGGGGTCCAGGGGTTACCCCCCCAGAAGAAAATTTTGAAAAATAACCCTTTAAATGGTGACAACTGGTGAGATTTTTGAAAATAAATAAATCATTTTCAGAATTTCAGAATCGGAATTTAAGACATGAGACAAAATAGTGTAGAGGTTGACATTGCTGCTTGAAAATATGTTAACCTCTTGAGCAGAAGTGTCAGTGGGTCACATGACATGGAAGCTATTGAGAAACATAAACATAATTTCTGCATATTAATATTCATATAAAATAGAAGAAGCACTAAAATACAATAAAAAGAGCTGTGTCTCATTCGTCCACATTACTAATACAATCTGCTGCTAGAGTCACTGGGCCCCATGACATGGAAGATATTGAAAAAACAATTATTTTGTATTAATATATTTATGTTAAGTAATTTAATGACGGCCCCTAAATCAGTCTCCAGTGATTCAGCGAGGCTCTGGAGGTGAGCTGACCGTCCTCCTGCTGCTGACACTGGGAGAACCTCAGTAAAGTCTTGGCTGGACCCGAGTGAATATCCACCGAATATCCAACCTGAAACTAACTTCACCCCGGTTTGATGAGTCGCCTGTTGCAGCCTTTAAATAGGATGACGAGGATTTCAGTCACTCAACTTAAACGGTGAATTGTAGATATTATACAAATAGCAGTAATGACAATAATAATCGATTTCAAGACAACTTAGGGTGTAGTGCTTTCACTGTGTGCAACTTAAATTCGCCATTTGTCCGTGATAATAAACCGACAGAAATCACGTCTTTTTCTTTCTTTTTTTTTGGCAGCAGCGCTGAAAATCCCGCAGCAGAATGCGTACAGGGGAAACACTGACACATCAGATAACCTTCCGCAACAACTGCAGGCTCTTTGGTGGAGCTCTGCTTTGAATGAATTCCTGTTGTGACAAATGAATGGACGACTTGCGGAGTGAGATGAAGACATGAATCAGAGGCACAAACAACGTTGACAACGGTGGCCGGTTTACTTACACCCGACCGTGCCCCTTTTAATAACACAACATCATTTTATTTATGTTTTACGCATCCTAAATATTATCCACGCAATATTTCCATGACTTTTCCAAAACTTCACAGGAAATATTATTTTTCATTAACTTTTCAAGGACCTAGAATATGCATTTTCAATTTCCAAAACTTTTCCAGGTTTTTCATGACCGTATGAACCCTGTTATACAAATGGCAGTAATGACAATAATAATTGATTTCGAGATAACTTAAGGTGTAGTGTTTTCACTGTGTGCAACTTCAACTCGCCATTCGCACGTGATATTAAACCTACAAAAATCATGTCTCTTTTTTTTTTTTTTGCCGCAGCGCTGAAAATCCAGTAGCAGAATGCATATAGGGAAACACTGACACATCGTATAACCTTCAGCAACGATTGTAGGTTCTTTGGTGGAACTCTGCTTTGAATGAAGTTCCGTCATGACAAATTAATGTACTACTTGCGGAGTGACATGAAGACATGAATCACAGGCACAAAAAACGTTGACAGCGGTGTCAGGTCATTATGTTTACCAATACCCGACCCGTGCCTTGCGCAACCCCCCCCCCCTCAAAAAAAAACTGCGGTCAAGCCAGCCGTGGTTCATGTTTGCTTGGTCAAATCAGCCGCACGTTGTTTTCTAGTGCGCGAATCTACTAACATTTACGGTAATAGTAATGAAACCGCTCTGAAGAGCTTCTGGTAGTGACAGTGGGGAAGACTGCAGTCACACAGTCAGACCCGTGAAAATTACGATACTTTTACAGTAATTATTCCCGGTAATAAAATGAAGGTATCACGAAGGTATGTGTCCAGATTTCAAAGTAAAGGACGAGAGAAAAAACTTAAGGATATTTCACCCAACTTTGATGTGGAATAAAAAGCTTATTTTCCATAAGTAGTCCATGATTCATATACTGCTGAACTTGGTACTTCCTAGACAACCTGCATGCATAATATGAAGTACTTTTACTGTGTACTTTTCGAGTAATCCTCTGTCAAAATCCATTACAGAGGACGAAAATAATGATATTTCGTCCCACTTTGACGAGGTATAAAAAGCGTATTTTCCATAAGTAGTCTCTGTTTCATATACTGCTGAACTTAGTACTTCCTAAACTACGTGATTCTGTCATATTTATACTTATGTCATAGATCTGTAATATTGCACAGAAATGCTATTTCTATTATTTGTTTCAAGAGAGGAGTTATCTAAGTCAGAGTCCTGCACGAGTGAAAAATAACGTCCTGTGTCGGACACAGATGCAAGACATGCGGACGCCTGGATAGACGGGTCGGGTTTTACGATCGCCATTTTCAAGGCGTCACTTATCATCAGTCATTATCAGCGGCATTTATACCTCATATGAGCTCATTCATGCGTGCTTGTGCCCTCCCAGAACTCATCCCCATACGTTGTCTTACTTTCACTTTTAAAAATTGCGTCCGTCCAATTTTCCTTCAGGCGTCGGTATCAATTTATACCAAGTCGGCTCGGGTGCGGAATGTAAGTTGTGTCGGAAAACTGGTCGGATGCCGTGACCCGTGCAGGACTCTGCTCTCAGTGACCATTTAAATCCTCTGAGTAATTATCAAGCGAAACGTCCAACATGCTAGTTAACGTCAAAGACTGCAGTGGAAAACGACAGTAAAATATTTCCTTTCTCTAAGACTGGACTTATATATGCCTGAATTTTGAAGGTGTGGCGGCTTTTATTTTGCCGTGGCGGTGCGCCACAGTCAATTACATGTAGGGGAAACCCTGACTTTAACTGTGTACTTTTTGAGTAATCCTCTGTCAAAATCCATTACAGAGGACGAAAATAATGATATTTCGTCCAACTTTGACGAGGTATAAAAAGCTTATTTTCCATAAGTAGTCTCTGTTTCATATACTGCTGAACTTAGTACTTCCTAAACAACGTGCATGAATAATATGAAGTACTTTTACTGTGTACTTTTCGAGTAATCCTGTGTCAAAATACTGACCAGATGTCAAGAATAAGGATAATTCACCCAACTTTGATGTGGAATAAAAAGCTTATTTTCCATAAGTAGTCCATGATTCATATACTGCTGAACTTGGTCCTTCCTAGACTACCTGCATGCATAATATGAAGTACTTTTACTGTGTACTTTTCGAGTAATCCTCTGTCAAAATCCATTACAGAGGACGAAAATAATTATATTTCGTCCAACTTTGATGTGGAATAAAAAACATATTTTCCATAACTAGTCTATAATTCCTATACTGCTGAACTGAGTACTTCATAGACTACCTGCATGCATAATATGAAGTACTTTTACTCTGTACTTTGAGTAATACTGTGTCAAAATCCTTAACAGAGGACAAGATTAAGTATAATTCACCCAAATTTGACGTTAAATAAAAAGGTTATTTTCCATAAGTAGTCCATGATTCATATACCGTTGAACTTAGCACTTCCTAGACTACTTGCATGCATAATATGACGTACTTTTACTGTGTACTTTTTGAGTAATCCTCTGTCAAAATCCTTAACAAAGAAAAGAATAAGGATATTTCACCCAACTTTGATGTGGAATAAAAAGCTTACTTTCCATAAGTATTCTCTGGTTCATATACTGCTGATCTTGGTACTTCCTAGACTACTTTCATGCATAATATGAAGTAGTTTTACTGTGTACTTTTCAAGTAATCTTCTGCCAAAATACTGACCAGATGTCAAGATTAAGGATATTTTACCCAACTTTGACGTGTAATAAAAACCTTATTTTCCATAAGTAGTCCATGATTCATATACCACTGAACTTAGTATTCCCTAGACTACCTGCATGCATATTATGAAGTAGTTTTACTGTGTACTTTTCGAGTAATCCTGTGTCAAAATACTGACCAGATGTCAAGATTAAGGATATTTCACCCAACTTTGACGTTAAATAAAAAGGTTATTTTCCATAAGTAGTCCATGATTCATATACCACTGAATTTAGCACTTCCTAGACTACATGCATGCATAATATGAAGTACTTTTACTGTGTACTTTTCGAGTAATCTCTGTCAAAATCTGACCAGATCACAAAATTAAGGATATTTCACCCAACTTTAACGTTAAATAAAAAGGTTATTTTCCAAAAGTAGTCCTTGATTCATATACCACTGAACCTAGCACTTCCTAGACTACTTGCATGCATAATATGAAGTACTTTTACTGTGTACTTTTCCAGTAATCCTGTGTCAAAAGCCTGACCAGATCACAAAATTAAGGATATTTCACCCAACTTTGATGTGGAATAAAATGCTTATTTTGCATAAGTAGTCCCTGATTCATACACCACTGAACTTAGTACTTCCTAGACTCCTTGCATGCATGATATGAAGTACTTTTACTGTGGACTTTTTAAGTAAACCTCTGTCAAAAACCTCAACAGAGAAATAGAATAAGTCTTTTCGCCCAAATTTGATGTAGAAATGTACTTGTAACCACGTATTATTAGACTTTGGTATTGCTCCCTTTTTGTTAAGTAAAAGATCGGAGTATTTCCTCCAACACTGTGCAAATCTGAAACTTGGATTCATGAGTAGGTCTTTTTCCAGTCATAATGACACCCAAAGTATATAACTCCTGGTACGAGTAGTACCAGGAGTTAAAGGAAAAGTAATTGTCAATTGTAATTGCCAGGTAGTCTATGCATGCAAGTAGTCTAGGAAGTACTCAGTTCAGTGGTATATGAATCAAGGACTACTTATGGAAAATAACCTTTTTATTTAACGTCAAAGTTGGGTGAAATATCCTTAATTTTGTGATCTGGTCAGGATTTTGACACAGGATACACAGTAAAAGTACTTCATATTATTAATGCACGTAGTCTTGGAAGTGCTAAGTTCAGCAGTATATGAATGAGGGACTACTTATGGAAAATAAGCGTTTTATTTAAAGTCAAATTTGGGTGAAATATAAGTATTCTTTTCTCTGTTAAGGATTTTGACAATTACTCAAAAAGTACACAGTAAAAGCACTTCATATTATGCATGCAAGTAGTCTATGAAGTACCAAGATCAGCAGTATATGAATCAGAGAATACTTATGGAAAATATGTTTTTTATTCCACATCAAAGTTGGGTGAAATATCCTTAACCTTGTCCTGTTTCAAGGATTTTGACAGACGATTACTCAAAAAGTATACAGTAAAAGTACTTCATATTATGCATGGAAGTAGTCTAGGAAGTGCTAAGTTCAGTGGTATATGAATCATGGACTACTTATGGAAAATAAGCTTTTAATTCCACATCAAAGTTGGGTGAAATATCCTTAAGTTTTTTCTCTCGTCCTTTACTTTGAAATCCGGACGCATACCTTCGTGATACCTTCATTTTATTACCGGGAATAATTACTGCAAAAGTATCGTAATTTTCACGGGTCTGACTGTGTGACTGCAGTCAGGGGGGACTGGGAGATTTGTGAGGCCCAAGGCGAAGTCTAAGGTGAGGCCTAAGGCGAAGTCAGGACTTGGAACTATTTTTGTTTTTTATTTTTTTGGGGAGGCTGGGGGGTATCAGAGAATATTTTTAGTTTAGTTTTAGTTTATTTTAATTTTAAATTTTTTTTTTTTTTTTCCCCCTCCCGCTATGGAGGCGCGAGCCCTCCATAGCAGGAGGCCCGAGGCGGTCGCCTTGTTTGCACCCCCCTCGCGGATGCCCTGACTGCAGTCTGCCCCACTGTCACTACCAGAAGCTCTTCAGAGCGGTTTCATTACTATTACCGTAAATGTTAGTAGATTCGCGCACTAGAAAACAACGTGCGGCTGATTTGACCAAGCAAACGCGAACCACGGCTGGCTTGACCGCAGTAAAAAACTAGCGCATGTCATGATTTACAAGAGCCTCATTTTCAGGTCGGAAAAGCCGGATTTGTCCAGAAGACTTACACACCTGAACGTTATGGAGTCCCCAGTAGGCAGCTCACCAGAGTAACTTTTATGGACAAATGTGCAGAGGCACTACTGCAACATAAAGCCAACTTGTTAAATAAGTAGTATTACCGAGTTACAGTGTGTGTCTGTATGGGACTCTTCAGTCTGTCTCTGAAGAAAATGGAAGGCAGTTTGTTGTCGACTCACCTGGGTGATGGGCTCCACCGAGCCAATGTATGTGTCTGGACGGAGAAGAATGTGCTCTAGTTGGGTCTTCTTCTGGTACACTCGCTCCACAGACAGCTTGGAGCCTGCCTTGTCTTTCTTGGCCCCTTCCATCTTGCCGGTATCACCTCTGCCATTCGCAGCCTCCTGTTTGGCAAAATGTATTTTGTTATGAATAACTCTGCTAAAACCCCTGGACCTGCACGAAGATGAATTGATGCTGTTGGAAAGTGTTTTTCCAAATATTCCCATAAATTATTACATTTTTCCAAATATTATAGATCTTGATAATAATTTTTATATCGATAAACAAGAACCAGCTGCACTTTCTCACTCTCTTCTCTCCGACAGCAAGTTTACACAGGGAAGAAAACAAACATTTCTAAAAGAAGTGGGATATTTCTAGTTTAGAAATATTATTATTAACAATATTGTTTTTGCTGTTCTCTACTACAAGACAAGGAAAAAGGGTGTATCTCGTCATTTTGTTATTCATATTTGATAAAAATAAAAAAATGTATGCCCTTAATGTTGTGACAATTTCCCTCTGTTGCTCTATTCCAGACTACAGTGATATTTGGGATAATACAATGTCAAGGTTTACAAAGATATTTGTACTATTCAAAGGCAATTAACAAGAATCAATGAAAAAATATATATACACCTGTACTAAATATAATATTTCTTATGCAAGACAAAAAAGAGATGTATTGTCTACACAAATGTGGATTAAGTGGATCATTTTAAAATAACCAGGTCACTAAATTTTTGTTAACTGTTCACACAAAATATGGTAGTTGATTTATATATGCCCTCTACCTATACTGGGAGATACATAATATAACCAGTGGTAAAAGCCTGTAAACATCGGTCTTGTTGTTTTAACATATGTTCAGTACACTAACACCATATGTCTGTAAGAAAGTGGTATTACTACTACCTTGCTTTACTGCATTTTAAGAAGAAAATACTGAATACTACAAGCAATGACCGAATTGTTAGAGTAGCCTTGTTTGAAACAGGCATGGGAAGATATGAAATTGTAATTTCATGATTATACTGGCCAAAACAATTGAAAAATGAAACGCAAACTCATTAAAATATGGTGAAGTGATTCGCCGAGCATTAACGTTACGCTAAGAAACAAATATTTGACCTGCATCATAGATATGACACATCATTTACTGAGCATACTTTTTGAGAATAATAATCAATTGTACGTCAAACAGAACGCGTTACTAGCTACTCGTGTATCAGTTGTCAACCCCTACGCCAAAGGAAATTCTCCCAAACAAGTTAAAGTTAAAATAAACATTTCACAACAGTAGTAAATTCTCTTTCACGTGATTTACAAACCGATGCGGCACGTTGCAACAGTTCACTCCCACTGTCCCTGAACGTCAACAATGGATCTAGTGGCTAACGGACAGTATTCTTACTTTAACAATGTTAGGCCGTAAGGTTATTTTGTATACTGAGTAATTACGAATGAACAAAGCAACATTCACGTGGAAGTCAAGTTTGCGTGGGTTCGCTTGTGTCTTAAATTTAAGGATGTAACGTTAACTTAAGTCTGGATTATTTAGTTTGTTGTAGTCCAGACGTACCGTCCAGATCCTAGAACAAGATGAAATGGTAGTCTCTTTCCATCAGTTGTTATATTGGTAGAAACCGGTCGTGCATTAAGTTTACAGCCTTTGGAACTCGCTCTGAATTTAAAACGAATATCGTTAGGCTTATTAAACACCAGCTGGTAGGTGAATAGACACTAACGTTGATGGCATGCTTAGACATTAAAATGCTAGCTAACGTTGTAGCTTTTAGCGACTCGGCTCACGGTGTTAAGGTAAACACGACATTTTCGGGGCGTACAATAACCGTATTTAGATAACGTTAATAAACCATACGTTTGTTGGTGTTTGGCAAATTAACTTACCATCCAAGCCAGTCCCCCGCTTCCTGCTGCGCCGTTGGACATCTTCCTTTGTGATCCCAATACGTCTTTAAATGTCTTCAAATGTCTTCAGTTCCGGCGAAATGAAAAGTCCGTCCGCCTAACAATTGTTTCAATTGCTGAAATGTACGCACACTTGTTTATCTCCCATGGTCTTTCTCCTTTTGCTATAAAGATTATCCTTTGAATGTAGCACAACAAGCAGAGGAGGGGGAGTGGATCGCGGCTTTTGTTAAAATCGACAAGCGGTGGCACAGTAGGCCTAAACTTCTAACAAAAGATGCTAACCGGGCTACTTACTGCAAAATAGATACTGTACAAAACGCATGCACTAAAATTGGTTTACAATTTCATGTGAACACTTGAATAAAATAATAGGACTTTGAATAAAATGCTCTAAAAACGATATACTTAAATACTTTTCATTTTGGAAATAACAAATGAATTCCAGCTAACAGTAGCACCCGCTGTCCGGCTCTTCCATCTGCAACAGACTGTGAATCGTCTCGCAGTTGAACCAGCCAATGGGGTGGCTGCTTTTTATTTAAAAGGCACCAGCACTTACCAATAGGAAATATCAGCATTAGGTGGCCAGTGTTGGTTTTTCAACGAAAGATGGCGGCAAAAGTCCACTCAGCGTCTTTACTGACAGACCTGGCGGTGTGTAAATGAATGTAATCCTTGCCATACCTTTGTATTAGACGACTACAAGCCTGCGAAATATCTTTATTAAGCCACCATGTATTTCCTAATGTTCTTCGCGTCCCATTACGCACGCGTTCATTACATTTATAATTATACACATGGATATAACTCGGCATGAGAATGTTTTAAAATACCACAGCCCAGTATCAAATGAGAAACTCACCAGTATTTACAGTTTATTACTAGCAGGAGAACTTTAGCAACCTGAGTAGACAAGGTGTGTGGAATATCTCCATGCATCACAAATAACAGGTACATTCACGGTGGATATAACTGTTACACAAACTATGGCTATATGTTTCAAACTCATTACAGGTATATTGTAGACTGCACATTACAAAGGTTATTTGGCCTTTAGTCAATTAGAAAAAAAAAGAATAAAATGTATGACAACATATTCTGTGCTAGGTAGAAAAAGCAATTCTTCATTCATCTATCAGGTCATACATACTGTATTTAATCATCTTGGAGGTCTGACACAAATTTAAATATTGCACAATATCGACTGCTTCGACAACTGCTGCAAGTTCAGCGACAAGTTTGGATGATAGTTTTTCTGACAATCAAATCATCCAAATCATCATCCAAACTTATCTCTGAACTCGAAGCAGTCGAAAGTGAAAAAGAATAAAGGGTCTAATTTGAGTAAAACAACTATTAAACATCTTCTAAGTGGATAAGGATTTCAAATGAAGGCTCATCTGTCTGCTTCAAGCTTTGTCTGAAGAGCTGAGCATGCTGCCATGATGTCTCTCCTTCTCCACCACTGAGTACTGCTATAAGAGTGATTTCTGAGGAGCCAGACAGACTCTGGAGCGACTGCATCTTCCCATCTAATGGTTCAAACACAGGAGAGGAAATTATTAGGAGGGATAATGTTACACAATCATATTTAAGAGTATCTGTTGCATATCCATACCTCCAGAGAACTCTGTAGTTATCTGGCCTGTCTGCAAGTGCCAACAGACTTTCCCAGAGTGGAAGGTCTGGCTACTGGCCATGACTGAGACAGACTTTATCTTTAGGTCCGCTGAAGCCAAGTCAAACTTCCAGCTGATTCTTCCCATAGATGAGCCGTCTGTTCGTGCTATGTACACCTGAAGAAAGAAAAGACAGTCTAGTCATCACACCTACAGTTGCACATTGCTACAGTAATTAGAAGAATGTTTTTTTTCCCTCATTTCTTACCTTCCCATGTAAATTTACGCCACGCGGGTTGTGTTAAGAGATATTTCTAATACATTGCTAATCATAGTCATGTTTACAAAATAGTTTGCAGCAGCTTGTTTTTGTGCTGGTGGTAAAAAAAAAAAAAAATGGTGTGCTTTTTCTGAACATAGACACTAAACCATGTCTCAATGTTGCTCTCATGCTGATTATATTGAGCAATGACCACTACTTCTTTCTAAATGGAAATGTGGATGATTTGCATTCACAATTCAATTCATTTCAATTAAAAAATGTTTTACTGAATTGAGAATGCAAATCATCCACATTTCCATTTCTATTCTAACAAACAAAATGAGAAATTTGTATTTAAAAAGTTATTACATTTCCATTGCTCTACCTCTACAACATGTCCATCTCTCAGTTTATCAATCCACCACTTCAGTACAGATTGAAATATCTTTAAAACTATAAAATGGATGACCATTAAATTTGAGACAGACATTCTTGCACTCTGAAGGATGAATCCTGCAGACTTTGGTGATTCCCTGACTTTTTCTTCAGCGTGACTGGCAGGTTAACATTTGTGGCTTTCAATGAAAAGTCAACTAGTGTACACCATTGGACAGGTTGCCATGAAATTTGGTACAGACATTCGTGGTGAAGAGGCTTTTGTAATTCCTGAGCTTTCATGTAGCACCACTGGCAGGTAAAAGTTTTCAGTCATCCACAACATTTTTGCAGACATTCATGTTCCCCAGGCTAAATCATGGTAACTTAAGTTACTGCTGACTTTGTATTTGCTGTCCTCTTCTGGTAAACATTTGAACTTGTCCCAATATTGGCTTATGACTAATGCTGCCTTCAGACAATTCAGAACTCAAAAATGTCCAACCTACTACAGAAAGTACAATGAAAATGAATGTTGAAGTCGGAATTCCAACTTGTAAGCTAGGGGTAAATCCATCTACCTCGACTTCATAAGACGTAAAAGTTTCCCTCCGGTTTTGTTTATCTGTTTAGCTTTGGAAAAAATTAAGAGACGACCGCACATTTTTCTGAAATCAGCATCTCTACATGTATGACAGGCATTCCATTCCAGTGTCTGTTGAATTCCAACACAAGCACACCTAATTCTACTTAACGAGGTACTGATTAGGTGATCACCTGAACCAAATCTTATTTAACGAGGAAAAGTATAAAAGCCACTGCTGCGGTCATCACTATCCTCTTGCAATAGGACCAGCTGGATGCCAAAAACCTGAAAAGTAATTGGAATCAAAAAACAATTGACCATGCCAAAAGTTTTGAGTGAAGAAAATAAGGGTTCAATTCTGGCTTTACTGGCAGAGGGATACAGTGAGAATCAGGTTGCTTCTATCCTTAAAATTTCTAAGGCGCCGGTTCATAAGAACAAGGTCAAGCAGCAAACATTCAGGACAGCAAAGCTACGGACCGGCAGAGGGTGAAAACGACCGTCCACTGACCAGGATGATCGTCAACTCATTCGATTGTCACTCGGCAACTATAGGATGACATCAAGTGATCTATAGAAAGAATGGCAAATGGCAGCTGGGGTGAAGTGCCCGGCGAGAACGGTTCGAAGCGGCTCCTAGAGGCAGGGCTCAAGTCCTGTAAAGCTAGAAAAAAGCCCTTCATCAATGAGAAGCAAAGTAGAGCAAGGCTGAGGTTTGCAAAAGGGGGGCAGTTTGGGTCATCAAACTGTAATATTTACACTTATGTCATAGGCTACTTCAGGTATTTCTTTTTTTTTCTCTGGTTATAATGCTCTCACACAGCCATCATGAACTCCCCTGCAATTCAGATTTGTCTACTATTGTACAGAAATACTATTTTTATTATTTGTTTCAAGAGAGGAGTTATCTAAGTGACCATTTTAATCCTCTAGCTAATTATCAAGCTAAATATCCAACATGCTAGTTAACGTCAAGGACTGCGGTGGAAGACGACGGTAAAATATTTCCTTTCTCTAAACACTGGATTTATTTATGCCAACTAGTGCATTGCCCGTAGGAAGCATGTATTCCTCTAGAAAAGTGGGAGGTTAAGTAGCTTTTTCATGGATGGCCAAATGAGGCTGTGTTTGAAGGTGGGACGTCAGGGACATAATTGGCTGTTTTTGACTACTTTTAATTATACCATTATATTTAACCTTAAAAACTATTTATCTTGCCTTGCTTGGTGTCATTATTTTTAGCACAACCTCACATGTGTGACTGTACAGTTATTTTTTCATTTTGACATATTATATTAACACAATGGACCTAAAATCACAAAATAACATAAAATCAGAGTAGGAAAACGTTAGATTTTTTACTGCGAAAACCACAAATATGTTTAATGAACCAATTGCATTAGTTATAATGCAGATATAAATTGTTGTTTGCTAAATTTGTGCATAACTTTACAAATAATTCACAAAGTTATGTGTAACTATTTACATTTAAATGCAGGCAATGCCTCAGGCTCAGCTCATTCCTGCCTGTTCCACATTCAGCCGTCTCCTCCTTGTTTTGACTCAACACAAAAAAACGACTACACTACACACTAAACACACTACACAAAACACTACATTACACACTAATTATACACTCCAAACACGGTATATGTCACAAATCTCTCAACTCTCAAAACTCGCTATCTCTGTCCCTCACACAACTTCCCCTGTTCCTCAACAACCAAACTTGCTGCTTGGACACTTTCGTGACAAAAGCCTGTTGTTACCGTTTATTCTGCACCAGACACAAAGCAAATGTGACGGCAATGTTCACGAAAAAGCGCGGCGGACATTATTTACCCTAAGTCCGGTTTTGGACGTGCCGGTGCGTCCGGTCCGTCAACTCGGGAGGTGGGCCGTGTGGGTGGCTAGCAGCTAGCTACACACGAACATCCCCAGATTCCACTTTGTTGTCCACGTGTATCCGGATCTCCTCAGACCCAAACAGACTCGGTCCGGACTCGTTTAGTCTCATTAATCTACAACAGTCAGTTAAGATGCACAGAACGGGACCGAACCGCCGGCAAAATCCCGGTCCAGCTCGCGCCGCTGGAGGTATAAATCCGCTTGTTTCTTAAGGTATGTCGTGGGCTTGAGCTCTGCAGTGATTGGCTCTGGTGCACACGTGCAGTGGTGTGCACAGACTTTTTGAAGGGCCGTGTGTTTTGGCTGCCAAGAGGGCAGTTTATCATGTTTTAACCAGCCATGGGGGCAGTTTAGTGTGTTTTGCCAACCAAGAGGACACTTTGGCACACTTTTCTGACTCCCGAGAGGGCACTTTAGTCAGTCTGATCCTGATCTGCAGAGATATTTGAGGAGGAACACACACACACGCACACGCACACACACACACACACACACACGGTTTTACATGACATTGGATTTTTTGTGAATTTTTTTGTGAATATACAATAACAAACTAATTGTTTCTGATACTCTTCAACTCACCGCAACAGTCAGTCATAGGCAACATTTTTGTCATTTTGTAACTAATTCATGGCTGCTTCGGAGCAGCACACAGACCCATCGTGTGTGTGTGTGTGTGTGTGGAGGAGCCTCCAAGGGGCATGAAGTGCACAGCTCCAGGTGCAAAAACAGCTTCTTCTTTTTTTCACTAATACAACCTTGAATTAGCAATACTGAAATTAAAAGTAGAGTAAACAAAATAGACTGACTGAAAAGTCGGTATGCATTGGAAAGGCGGGCCGCCACAGTCTCGTCAATGTATGGGAAACACTGAATATGAACTTGTTTTCTTTGTTTCTTCATTTGAGATCTGAACACTGCATCTTTTTCATTATTTAGACCATTTGTCATTTTCTGCAAATAAATGTTCTAAGTGACAATATTTTTATTTGGAATTTGGAAGAAATGTTGTCAGTAGTTATAGAATAGAATAGAATAAACCAAAGTGGGTCATTTTACTCAAACCCATACCTAGAAATAGTAACATCAGAGAAACTAATAATTTTGCAGTGGTCTCTTAATTTCTTCCAGAGCAGTATATGCAAGGAGGCTGCACTGCTGAGGGTTCATTTGCCAAATAGATATCATTTTGTTACGGTCAGCCAAGGTTCTTGTTAACTTTTGCCATTGTGTACATGGAACACTTGGAGGTCTGAAGTTGGAAGTTTAAACTCAGAATGCTGCATAAACCCTGTACTTTGTTTTCCATGCTAATAAGCAGATGCTAGCATGCTAAGATGCTAAACTAAGATGATGAGATAACAGTAAACATTACACAGCCAAGGGTACGGGCCACAACCAATGTTAGCAAGATTCAAAGTCAAAATCATTGTATACGGTTCGACAAACAGCAAAAGTAAAATTTCACAGCATGTTAAAGAACAAGACTAGCTAGCAAACTAGCCATGTCACTGCCCCCGGATAAATATCAGGATTTTCATGAATGAAATGATAGGCCACGAGCACTGTCGGCTATTGCCTGAGGGAGCGAGCGGTACGACAAATAGGATGAGGACCAATCATTTGACTGCAGTAACGTTTGTTTACAAGGACCATGTAGCAGGGCTGTAGTGGGGAGAAAATGCACATAAAGTCACTTTAACCTCCTTTCTCAAAATCAAATATAGAGCTTACTTGTGCATTCATGTGTTATCCATAACTGATTATAGACAATTTAGCCAGCTGACACTTGAGTACTTATGGGGCGTTCAGACCGAACGCGATAGACGTGAATGGAGCGTCAACTCTACATTGAAAATCAATGTAAATGGCGCGATGACACGCGATTCAGGCGCCGGCGGCGCGAATGGAGCGTCTGGCGCAGCGCGTCTGAAGCGTCTGAAGCGTCTGGCGCGGCGCGGCGCGGCGCGAATGAAGCGTCTGAAGCGTTTGGAGCGTCTGAAGCGTCTGGCGCGTCTGGAGCGTCTGAAGCGTTTGGAGCGTCTGGAGCGACGCGAATAAAGTTGAAAATATCCAACTTTTCATGGGGCGTTCAGACCGAACGCGATAGACGCGAATACAATCGCTTCAGACGCTTCATTCGCGCCGCGTGATCATTTTGGACAATTCGCTTCATTCGCGTCATTCGCTTCATTCGCGCTTGAGAAAAAAAGACGACGCGCTTGCCCACTCATTTTGCCAAATTAGCTTCTAACTAAATTAAATACTACAATAAACATTCACACAAACTGGAAGTGGGATCCTGCAAAGGCGGATAATGCTATAAAAGTGCTTACTGATGCTAACATTTCATAGAGAAACACGGTCAGTAACGTAGTAAAACAAGCCACAGATAGCTTCAAAACTTACCAGAGAGTCCCACCTCCTCAGCGACTTTCACCCATGCCTCCTCTTTTTTAAATTTGTCCCGGTTGAACACCGCAGTGGTTTCATACAGCACCGGCTGCCCACAGACAGCTACTATCAGCTTCTCCTCCATGTTGCTATGAGCGACCGTAAACAACCGTACGTGAAGGAAGTGACGTCGTCGGCTTGAACTCGTCGCTGATTGGATGTCGCGGCGCGATGCCGCCTGAAAAGTTGGATATTTTCAACTTTATTCGCGTCGCTCCAGACGCTTCATTCGCGCCGCGCCAGACGCTCCAAACGCTTCAGACGCTTCATTCGCGCCGCGCCAGACGCTCCAGACGCTTCAGACGCGCCGCGCCAGACGCTCCATTCGCGCCGCCGGCGCCTGAATCGCGTGTCATCGCGCCATTTACATTGATTTTCAATGTAGAGTTGACGCTCCATTCGCGTCTATCGCGTTCGGTCTGAACGCCCCATATCAGCTTCTCCTCCATGTTGCTATGAGCGACCGTAAACAACCGTACGTGAAGGAAGTGACGTCTCGGCTTGAACTCGTCGCTGATTGGATGTCGCGGCGCGATGCCGCCTGAAAAGTTGGATATTTTCAACTTTATTCGCGTCGCTCCAGACGCTTCATTCGCGCCGCGCCAGACGCTCCAGACGCTTCAGACGCTCCAAACGCTTCAGACGCTTCAGACGCTTCATTCGCGCCGCGCCAGACGCTCCAGACGCTTCAGACGCGCCGCGCCAGACGCTCCATTCGCGCCGCCGGCGCCTGAATCGCGTGTCATTGCGCCATTTACATTGATTTTCAATGTAGAGTTGACGCTCCATTCGCGTCTATCGCGTTCGGTCTGAACGCCCCATCAGACGGCATCGCGCCGCGACATCCAATCAGCGACGAGTTCAAGCCGACGACGTCACTTCCTTCACGTACGGTTGTTTACAGTCGCTCATAGCAACATGGAGGCGAAGCTGATAGTAGCTGTCTTCGGGCAGCCGGTGCTGTATGAGACCACTGCGGTGTTCAACCGGGACAAATTTAAAAAAGAGGAGGCATGGGTGAAAGTCGCTGAGGAGGTGGGACTCTCTGGTAAGTTTTGAAGCTATCTGTGGCTTGTTTTACTACGTTACTGACCGTGTTTCTATGAAATGTTAGCATCACTTAGCACTTTTATAGCATTAACCGCCTTTGCAGGATACCACTTCCAGTTTGTGTGAATGTTTATTGTAGTATTTAATTTAGTTAGAAGCTAATTTGGCAAAATGAGTGGGCAAGCACGTCGTCTTTTTTTTCTCAAGCGTGAATGAAGCGAATGACGCGAATGAAGCGAATGACGCGAATGAAGCGAATGACGCGAATTGTCCAAAATGATCACGCGGCGCGAATGAAGCGTCTGAAGCGATTGTATTCGCGTCTACGCCGCAGTCTCTCTCATGCGCCAGAAGTATCACCACCTCTGAACGACTTAGACATTTTGTCTTGCCGGTCTATAGATAAAACACTCAGAAAACTGAATTTCTGCAGAATGTCATGTATTTTACACAGATTATACACAGATTACCTTCTTTGCAGTGTTTTATATATTCTTTGTGTATGTATTGAGTGTGTTTAAAGACCTTAAACATTTTAATAACCTCCACAAATTACCACGCTGTATGAATGTTTTATGAATGAAATTTCTACAAAGCAACTTCAATTAAGTGTACCTTCCTGGATGTTTTATGAACAGCTTTATGGACACTTTTTTTCTTTTCAAGTGCCATTACTAAAAGCCCTGTGTGTACTTTTTGATGTAAAGCAAGTCTAAAAGTGCCATTATTCTGCACACCGAAGTGGAGAACAAAAGCTTTTAGTCTTGGAGCATAATACGGCAATAAAATGGAAAAATGTGCAAAGCAGAGCAGTGAGAGACCCGTCTCATGTGCGCTGACTGACGTTCCCGTGAATACGTTTGTGGATTTAAAAGGCACAATCACCTTGAGGATTGTCGGTAAACCAGCTTCGGTGAAACAGCTCCGAAACAAAAGCTGCAAAAACCCGATGGAGCATATACAAGAACCAAGTGATCATGAAACATCCCGACTGCGAATGGGGAAAAATACTACCATGCAGCAGGCTAAATCTGCGTTTTTCTTGTATTCCAACTCTACCTATCTCGCGCTCCTTCTCTCTCTTCTACACTAACGATTTCTCTCATACACTATAGTGATGAGAGATGCCTAAGACTGAGACGACAGAACTCATCTCGAGTGCGCGTCGAGATCGCACAAGTAGCGATACTGACTCATCAGCTCGTTCTCCGTCTAAGACCACACAACGGACAAGACTCTCTCTCTATACATCTACAGACAGCGTCAGCACTTACTGAGCAAAACACTATCTCACAGTCGAGGTCTCGAATACACTTCGTCTGTGTTATTTCTGGGTCTACACGTTATATTGACAAGAAACACCAACAAGATCTGGTGCGGCTGGACCACGGCTCACACTGAAGTATATGCGCGACGCACCTTTGTATTGGGACAGAGTTATAACAGAGTAGCCGCAGGCACGGCGCACCATGGTATCACTCTACAGGAGCGGAACGGTTGTGAAGACTGATCGCACAAATACGACGAGGAGGGCGAGCCAGATCTGCAGCGGTGCGCTGCGCCAGGTGGACGTGCCAGGCACTCTAAATACTCAGATCATACACATTTCCGTGTCTGAGTACGGCACAAGAAGCATATGACTAGAGAGCACATCAATCTAAATCTGCGTCTGATACTATGGTCACACTACAATTAGAGCACTCGCTGTCTCAACATCTCAGGCAGGGATGAAGTGTTGAGTTGTGTAGGGGTCAGAAGGTGGGTTGGAAGAGGGACATCACAATAGGAGTTATTCTGAACCGGGACCATGGGGGGAAAAGTATCATCATAGTTAACATATGCTTACCTTGATCTCTCTATCTTTGTGTTTATTTATATACTATCACTTATAATATTATTTGTATCGCATCTGTATGCGTACTATACATCACCTGAGTACTGCACTTGATCTCACCGCGCCACACAGATGACAGGCAGAAAAAAACAAGTACATCGAGTGGCACTATCTGTGAGAGTCAAGACATACTTGATGTCTACACTGGTGACACAGAGATGCCAGATTCAACACCATGATAGTCATTGGGTGTGAGAACTTTCATTAATTCTCTCTTGAGACTTATTCTACATGTGTCCTCACATCTTTCGTCTGTGTCAGATGGTTCTATATCACAATAACAGAGATGTAGATCACAACACTGTAGACAGGAGGTCATAAACAGATTCGCAGAGATTTGTGTGGACATCAATTAGAATGAAAAGGTTCATCCACAAACGGAGATGAATTATTAGACTTTGGATTACTATTATGGATCTTTAATGTAGTGCACATACTAATTATTAATTTTGGCGTAGGGAGGAATCGGAGCATACAATAGTCTATGACAATGAGGCATGGCTGAGACATGAGATACGTATAAGATAGGAGCGTCTACACTCATGCGTAGAACACGACACTATTGTGCGAGCAACTACTCTACATCATGAACAGTATGTGAGAGAATGTTACTATGCGCAGCTATCTAGGAGGGGACCATCGATAGGTGACGGTATGTGTCTGTCATACAGAGAGCAGCAGCTATGCATTGTGCTCAGACTGTGCAGTAGCACGAGATGACATTATTAGTACACAGCAGTGCGGATTGAGAAATAAGAGAGCGCACACACAGACAATATCTCATCTGTTTGGTAGGCGTCGGTAAGTATCATCAACACGTGTCGATCACTCTCTTGACACAATGTCTTGAGAGATTTCTATCTAGTGTTTATGGTTAACTTCAGTCGTTCACTACGTGTGTGGACTACTGACTTTACTGGCCACGGAGAGAAGATGAAGGTGGGCCGGAGCTGAGAGTGGGTCTAGTTTCTATGTTGTGCGACATGTGAGTATAGGTGCTGAATTCAGGACACGGCAATGTGGATGGGTTAGTAGAGTGTACTTTGAGGTCACATCGGGAAGAGGGCGGAGGGTATAGCAGAAGGTTTCATGAGTGGTCATTAGACAGTGATAGAGATACACAACACACGAGAGAGAGTGACGAGGTGAATACATATTTATTCAGTAGGTTGTGGTGATGATTAGTGGCTGAGAGAGGAACTGTGTGAGTGGGTGTGGCAGAGGATCACTGACGTCAGTAGGCTCAGAAGTGGGTGGTATATATTGCGACGTAGCGAAGGGGAGTGTGAGAGGAGTAAAGGATGGTTGACAGTATGAGCAAACACTGGATGTCAACATATCTATGTGTGCACAGACATGACTGAGTTGCAGTTGGAAGAGACGTACAGTTGGGCGGTCATCATATGAGGGGTAAGGTATGGTTGGGGTTGTAAGGGTATATGTAGTAAGGAAGATAGAGAAGTGGGTGGTGAGGATGGTGAAAGTGTATGTATGGTGTGTAAATGATTATAGGTTATGTTTGGAGTATTGTGTTTTTAAAGTATGTGGGAAATTTGTAGGTTTTAAAAAAGTATATTTAAATTTTGGATGGGTGATGGGGAAAGAGAGTATTAGGAGTAACACGGTGGGACGAGCGATGGATGGGGAATTTGGAATGTGTGACACATGCACGAGTGGTGATGCACACACACACTACTGAGTGGGATATCACAACTATTGGTGCTGAGTCTAGAGTAAAATGTAGTCTTTTATTACCAAAGTCATAGATTGATACTGTGATGTGCTTAATTTGCGGGGGCTGGGATAAGACACACATACAATTTATGTGAACACGTCAGTGACGAGAGTGGGCAGTAGATCTATAGCACTCTTTGACCGACAGTACGAGTTCACAGTCTATATATAGTGGGGAGACAGGAGAGCATTGTCTTGGATCCAGGGGATATGGACTACGATTAGGTGTATATGGAGATGTGAGGTGAGGCATACGATGATATAGTGTCACACACTGATATTGTCTGTTGTCTTATGGGCAACACTTAAGGGACTTGATAAGCAGCGGAGTGACTGTAGACTATAACACGTTGAAAGATGAGACGTCATGTGAGTGGGGAAGGTAGGTTGAGAGCATTAGTGGTCATAGGATTTATGGGGAGTCTCACAATTGTCTATCTGTTGTGATATATCATGTGACACACTGTTCTATGAGACGTGTTGTACATCAATTTTGTGGGGATTTTGGAGGGTGAGTGTTTGGATGGCGATCTAGTTATACTAATGGGTACGAGATGCATGGTCAGAGGTGGATACGACACAGGACACACAGAGTAGACACACAGAGTGTACGAGGTGAGTACTTGTGACTGGATGAATGTAGGTAATATATACACACATAGAGTGTGTTGTATTATGTATTATATTACTGGGTGGGATTAACGATATGCGTAGGACACATATAATAGGCGCAGGTTTGTATGGTCGCGTGATCAGGGCTCTAGCTTAAAAGTGGAGAGGGGGGTAGCACACAGCAGTACGCGCGTAAGTCGCTGGCGAAATACACTCTCTCGTTAATGATGTTGAGGTTAATATCTCTCTTTTAGTAGCACAAGTCTGATGAGTGGGCGTCTGATGCATTTCTCTGCTCTCGGTGACACAGTTGATGTATGCGATTGTAGTTACTATGTAGTGGTATCATTAGGAGTAGGAGAGGAGGGGTATGGGTCTGTATATATTGGAAGTGATCTGTGTCTGGTTTTGCAAGTAGTGGAGACACAGGTAATGGGAGTAGGACACATAGAGATTCGTCTGGTGAAGAGTACACATGTCTAGATGGGGTGGGGCGTCGGGGAGAGGAGGGATAATGAGGGGGGTGGGGGGGGAATATGATGTAGGGGAATTTGTATGGGATGGTTAGTAGGTAATTGGGGAGGTTTGGTTTAGTGGGGGGGGTTGTATGGTATAGGGGGTGGTGTGGTGGGTTGTAAGAGGAAGGGTTAATGTAGTATTAAGTATATAAATATGAAGAGAAAGAAGGTGTTGAAGTGATATAATGGTAGGAGATAATTGATTAGGGAAATGTGAATTAATTAATGTGAGGTGATGTGATATGAGTTTTGGAAAAATATAAGATTAGGGATTATTGATATATGGGTGGTGAGGTGTTGTGGAGATGTAAAAAGATTGAATTTAAGATGTGTGTTTGAGGTTGGTGTTTATTATGATGAGGTGATGTGGAGTTAATACGAGAAAGGTGTTAATGCGGAGACGCTGTGTAAAAAGGGCTACTGCCACGACCAGGAAGAAAACACAGACTATCACCTACCTCTGAGAGAAAACTGGTCAGGATGGTCAAGAGTCAACGAAAAGCCACCAAAAAGGAGGTTTGCAATGAATAAGAAGCTGCTGGAAGACAGGTGTCAGTGTCTGAAATCAAGTGGGTTTTACATTAACACAGGCAGTGTTGTGCCTGAACGCGTTCATTGAACGATCGTTCATGAACTCGTTCATATTTTGGGCGAACGTGAACTGAACGTACTGTATTCTGCCTGATGAACGTTATTGTGAACACGTTCATTCTGGCGTTTGTGAACGGCGCGTTCTCTCAGTTTAACTTCGTTCAAGACAGCGCCAGATTCCCATCGAGCCTTAAAGGACAGACAGAAACAGCTGCATACCAAACACGCAGTGAGGCATTACCAAACGAACACAGATTAATTCGTCATGAAAAAACATAACAGTTTTAAAACCAAGAAACAGCTGATCACAGCAGTCAGTCCATCACTTCATCCGCGGACATTAAGATGAACAACTGAACAGCCGCTGAGATCCAGGATGTGTTAGCTTGATGTTGTGTCGGCAGGCTAAGGACGGTCGCTACTTTCAAATTAAAAGCCCCCCCGCTAAGAACCCAGTTCTAAACTCCAATGGGGTGCAATGTAAAGCTCTTATTTTGAAGTCAAATTCGTTGTCAACTGTTCACAGCCAAACTTCGAGCTTCACGTCACGTCACATGTTTACGCCTACCTCAGAGGCGGCTTCTGGAAAAGGAGGAATATTACACTTCGGTTTTAGAAAGACAGGCCGGCACATTGCCGTCCTTACCTTGGAGCAAATGTGCCACATTTTCTATCTACAAAGGGCTACTGGCAACACCAGCCACGACAGAGTCGCACCGCCGCTTGCGTCATCAATGTGCTCAGCATGGAGACAAAAACAAATGAAGGCTTAACATCTGTTTTTTTATTGTGATATATCTAAAAAGTTTCTGAGTGTTGCTGAATCTCATTTTTTTGATGCTGCTAACCTGTCCATTCTCTTACCCTGAAACATGTTATTTGCTACTGTATTAACCTAGAAGATAATGCTCTTGAACACATGATGAACTTTGTTATCCTATGCAAAATGTTCTATTCTCAAACAAAAATTTGCAAAATCACTACTTAAATTTGCTCCTTTTCTCCTGAAACTGAGCTCTTTGCTTAAATCTCTGATTTTGTTAAATAACAAAAAAAGTAATACCTTACTGAGTCATTATGAAAAGTTTTTCCCTTAAAGCCACTGTATGAACTATCTATTCATTTATTATTTTATTTTTCCCTTTCTTCTTCTTTTAGATTATTTATTATTTATTTACTTATTTATGTATTTTTTATTTTTTATTTTTAATTTGTACTCTATCCTGTACCACAAACCTGAAACGGCACATTGAACTAAAGCACCCGGCGAGCCTGTCAAGGTCTGTGCAAGTGAATAAAAAATCAAACGGCGAGCCAAAACAGATCCTCTACCCCTCAGATCACATTAACGGCGTACAGTAGCGGCCCCACTGTCTTCATCTCCCAGCCGCAGCTGGACAACCTGGTGTTGCAGAATATTGTGGGAGAGCTGCAGCTTCAGTGTTAAAACTGATATAATGATTGCTGTCTGTGGTTCTATATGGGCTGTGGCAATCATTTAGAAAAATAATAGCTCGCATCAACATATTGAAAAAAAAAGAAATATGAACTAGTTCATTTTTGGAACTGTGAACTTAGTTCAAAATTTTGAATTATGAACTATGAACTGAACTAGTTCATCTTAAAATGTGTGAACTGAACTTTGAACTAGTTCATGTAGAAAGTGAACTTTCCCAACACTGAACACAGGTTTTAAAATAAATCTCGACTGAAGTTTGCTGCTGATCACATGGACAAAGAAAAAACCTTGTGGAGGAAAACTCCGGTGGTCAGATGAAACAAACATTGAGTTGTTTCGCAACACTATGTTTGGAGGAGAGAAGGTGAGGCCTTTAATCCCTAGAACACCGCACTTACTGTCAAGCTGGTGCTGGTAGTATTATGCTGCGGGGCTGTTTTGCTGCCAGTGGATCTGCCATTTCTTCAGAAAAACCTAAAATCATCAGCCAGAAGATTGGCATTTGGGTGTTCCAGTAGGACAATGGTCCCAAACACACATCAAAAGAGGCGAAGAAATGGCTAAATCCGGCTAGAATGGAGGTATTGGAATAGCCTTCCCAAAGTCCTGACTTGAACCATATCGAGAAAATGTTCACTGTTCCTGCCAGGAAGCCAACAAATTCAGCTGAGCTTCACCGATTCTGTCAAGAGTTGTGGTTAAAAATTTGCTGTAAACTTTCAACCATGATTGAGAACCATCATATCCAATAAAAATGATTATCAGACTGGAAAGTATAGTTTCTTAATCAGAAATTATTATACATACCATTTGCCAGTCATCCTCCACTTTTCTAAAGACGGACTCCTTTCTCCACACACACTGATCCCAGCTCTGAATGACCTCAGAGTTGTTGGACACTCGACAGTACTGGTCTTTGGTGGCACTGTAGCGCACATGCAATAACCTGTCACTCTTCTCTTTTTCAGTAGGAGTAAACACATAACCTGCGTCCTGAGGAAACACACACAAATAGTGCAAATATGAAACATTATAACCCTCAGGTAGGATGAATTGCAGGACCATTGCATTAGTTTTAGCTAGGTGAACCATACGTTGTACTTATTTTGTAGGGATATCACTGTGAGATATTGTCATATATACAGTCGTGTTTAGAAGTTTACATAAACTTTTGGTTCAGTTGCTTTTTGGTGGTTTTTGGTTGACTCTTGACCTGCCAGATCAATTGTCTCTCAGAGGCAGGTGTTTGTGTTTTCTTCCTGGTCGTCAACTGTGCTATGCACTTTACACTTATACACAGTTGATCTTTGGACCTGTAACTGCTTTGAAATGGCTTCAAGCAACTTTCCTGACTTGTACAAATCAATAATGACTCTGCAATTCTAGCGTTTGTGGCTGAGTCTAATGGGTGTATCAAACAAGCCCCATTAAAATGGGCCCAGAAAAGTCATCAGCTATTATCAGAATCACTCCAAGGAAGTTAAAGTGAAACTCTGGCCAAAAAGCAACTGTGATTGTGATTGAATACGAGTCAAACCTTTGTGTAAAAGCATAATTACAACGAAAGAGGCACTTTTAAGATTTACCATAGTTTTGTTTTCGGGCAAGCTAATTTTCAATGGAGTGCATGGACACTGGCACGCCAACATCAAAATCGCTATCTTTAAAACACTAAGAAGGCTCGACACAACATGAAACTTTGCCCGTAGTATCACCAGGGCGCGTCGCCGTCATGGCAAACAAAAAGTGTCGATCCCAGAGTGCGACCTAACAGGCAGGAGAGTAATGGTGGACCGCTCCTCAAGCCTGCCTGTTAGGTCGCACTCGGGGATCGACACTTTTTGTCTGCCATGACAGCGGCGCGCCGGAGATCCATCTCCTACAGTGAGAAGTTCAAAAACCGTCTTTTTAGTAAACTCTGTATACACAAACAATGTTCTCAATGCTCATGATCATGTGTAGAGACCCTGGTGATACTACGAGCAAAGCTTCATGTTGTGTCGAGCCTTCTTAGTGTTTTAACCTCTTAACGCACGCCCCCTATTTGTATCGATTTAGCCAAAACGGCATGCCCAAGTTGTAAGCAGCATAGATCCCACATAGTTTGAGACTCAGACATGTACCTGGTATCATTGGAAAGGTAATACTCTCAGTAATATTGTCCAAGTGTCTGTGTGATTCTGTGACTTACTGACCCTGTGCTGCAGAGGTTGGAATGATGGGGTTGTTTCCCCGCTCATAAGTTTGCCTAAGCAGTGACTTAGGTGCAGACATCCAGGGACCCCTAGGCCTAACTTGAACACTACTAGGTGACAGACACAGGTCTTGGCTACCTGCAGTCCAAATTTGGAGTCAAAAGACCAAACAATGACATTTTTAGAATGATATTTCAACATATATGTCCATGCGTTTTTCCTAGGTCCTATTTAGAGACTCCAAATGGACACTTGGTTACCAAAGCTGTATAACCAGAATCAAACACCTATAACTTCACAACCCCTTTGTCTACAAACAAAATCTTGGTATCTAATGAAAGCTGACACACTGGGGCTCCTTGCTACTATGTGGGTTTGGATTGTCAGTCAATCTGGAAAATAATAAAATAAGCATAATTGGCTCCTGGCTACCGACCGGGGTCATCAGGGACAAGTGATCTTGGTCTAAAACATCAAATTGCAAGACATCATTAGCTTATCATCCACACACAACCACACAACAATCATGCACAAGTACATCTGTGCATGTGAAATGCCCCCCACCTCTCTCTCTATATCTCTCTCTCACACACACACAAATTGAATTGAATTGAATTGATTGAATTGAGTTTACTTTTACATTTACATTTTCTTTCTAAAATGGAGGCGTAATATTCCTCCTTTTCCAAAAGCCTCTGGGTAGGCGGGACGTGACATGAAGCTCCAAGATAGGCTGTAAACGGTGACAACGAATTTGTCCTCAAAATAAGAGCTTTACATTGCACCCTATTGGAGTTTAGAATTGGGCTCTTAGCGGGGGGCTTTTATTTTGAAAGTAGTGACCGTTCTCACTTTTACACACGCCGGGGACGCGTGGACAATGTTTACCAAATATAAATTTGAGAGTGTAATGTGACACACCGTTGGAAACCTCAGACCATTGGCTAAAAGGATCTCTACCTCATTTCACTGGAAATTTCCATTGGCTCGTACTGCTTTCAATCAAAATGGTCCCGCCCCAGTCAACGTGAGATTTCCATAATTTGGCGTCATTGGCTTACAAGCCTGTTTTGTCCCACCTCCTAGGCACCGATTGGCTCATGAGTGGTGTCAATCGATTCAGGAGACCTTCACGGTCATGAATCACGTGAGTTATGTTTGTAAATACGGAAGTGCGAGATGAGGAGATGAGGACGCGCGGATGAGTTTGTTGACATCTTTTCCAGCAAGGTTCATAGTGGACTTACATACATGGACATATTGACGAAAGTATTTTTTTCAGAAGAAAATGGATTTCACCTTACAGAAGCATGGATACTTGGCGAGCTGTACAAAAAAGTCCTGTGTCATAAGATGGTCGTTGTCGGTAACGGGACGACGTGAAAGGTATGTAAGCGCTATTCGGTAGGCATAGGTTAGCTCAGTAGCTAGCCGAGCTAGCCCCTTATACTATTGTGGCTGTGAGCAACCATATCATTCGTGAGTGGTCTTGAATGAATCGTGGCGATCTAAGCTTTCTTCCGGTGTATGACATGAATATATATATTAAAGGGTTCGTTTTCAAACATTCTGCGAACGCGATGCTACCGTCGATAGACCACACGCTGTACCGTGAGCGGTACGGCGTGTTCTAAGAGGTTAAAATAGCGATTTTGATGCTAGCATAAGAGTGCCCCTGCACTCCATTGAAAATTAGCTTGCACGAAAACGAAACTACGGTAAATCTTAAAAGTGCCTCTTTCGTCGTAATTATGCTTTTACACCAAGGTTTGACTCATATTCAATCACTCGCGAGAGTTTCACTTTAAGGCCATGCTACACAGCAGATTTCTTTAATCATCAACAGTGATTGTTCAAGTTACTGTATGTATATTTTTGAGCCAGCAGGTTTGGTCACATTTTCAGAAGACCCATAATAAATTCATTATTAAACTAAACTTCATGGATTTTTTCATGACAAAAGTAGTATGTGTTCCACTCATTCATCACAGAAAAACAAGATTTGTAGAAATCACTGAAACTCAATACTAAAATGATATACATGTTCTTTACAAGTATATGAAAACTTTTGACCACGACTGTATATTAATGTAATTCTTTTTAAGAGACTTTCAAGATGACTTTAAGGACATTTAAATTTATTCGACAAATGTCAAATGTTTTTATCATTCAAGCATTGAAGGCAAGTATAACAGTATTTAGTATGTGGTCCTGTGAAGAGGTAGTTAGGTTTTATGTAGTAATATTAGAGTGAGCTAGGTAATATACATTCCACACATGACAGTCATTTTGCCAAAAAGAAATGAAAAGATAGGTTAATAAATAGAATGTTTGTGGCAATTAATAACTAATTCAGATATGAGCCTATCTGGTGACCTCCAAGGCCTTACATTCATACAACTGATTTTAAGACATTTTAAGATTTTTTATGGATGCCTGTATACTGTACCTGTGTGGAGGTCCCTGTATCGGCCCCTCTAGTCTCCCCCCGTGCTAACCTCCAGGCAAGAGACCCAGAGTTGCGTCCGCTCAGCTCTCCTGGTTTTGGTTTCTTGGGAGAAATGAACTCCACCAGCTCAACAAGCAACCTCTCTGTCAGCTGCTTCTTCTTGTCTGGACTCAAGGACTGCTGCCTCTTCAGTGTCAGAGCAGATGAAAGGCAGTTCCCCACCATTAAAGTTACCAAAGCAATTATTCCAGAACATGCAGGGTTTAAAGGGTTCAGACTTACCAAGGCATTGAGCCCACTAATGGTGTGCAGCAGCCAGGCCTCTTGAACCCTGGTCCTTCTTGACAAAACCTCTGTATGTTTGCAGGAATACCTCCAGGTGACATCAACCACCTGCATAAGACACACAAACATACACATGCTGAAATTCATGAATATCTTTAACACCCTCAGCTTTTTGAAAGCTTATCTGAGGTTTCATCATTTTGTCCTTCAGGATAAGTCTGTTGATATTTCTTATCATTGTCAACAAATCCAATGAGAAGACCAAAGTCCGAAAAAAAACTATCACTTCATATGTGTATCAATCTGCAGCTTGGAGCTGTTTAAGGGAAATTCGGGCTGTCTTTTAGAAATAAAACCATCTATTTGTGTTGAATGTTGTAACCATGGTAGTTTTATCTAAAGTTGAAAGTAAAGAGGGAAGAACGAGTGATAGTAAGAGCAGCATGTAGTTTCCATTTGTTCGACCTGGTCCTTGGAGAAAGCCAGAATGTAGGCCAGTTTCTTCCCCCAGCCGACCTCATACAGTAGAGGCTTGTCACAGATGTTTTCACAAGAGTCACAGTGCAGCCAACGGCGCTGAGAAACAGAGTAAATCTCTGTCCACACATGGTCTGAAACAACACAAAGAGAACACAAGTGATTTTCCCCTTGCCTTTCATACACTTCATACACCTATACAGCTCCTGTGTAGGTTCTTTAAAAATAATATTACCAAACAGCAGTTTTTTCAGGCAAGATAGGGCAGGTTTCTCAGCTGACCAGAACACTCCGAGATTGAGATATTCATATAATAGAAATAAATAATAATAATAATAATAAAAATGATAATAATAATAATAATAATAATCATAATCATAATAATAATAATAAGTTGTTCTCAAGGTCCATGTACTAGCTTATATGGAGCTTTCAACCACATCTTGCAGCCTTAGAGGATAGAATTTACGCAGTTGTTCGTCATGATTTGGCCGGCAAATATAGGTATTTATTATGCATTCATCATCTGTTTTGTCTGTAAAATATTTTTTAAAAATTGTGAAAATGTCTATTAGGGCACAGTGATATGTTAACATTTTTTCAATAAATGTGCCTTTACCTTACCCTCTGACATCTGTAGTCCCTTTTAATGAATCAAAATAAATCTCCTAGGGATCTTTTAGAGCCGTAGGCCATTTTGCCAAGACAGCTTAAATATAAACCAGTAGGTTAATGCAACAGTTTGGTTTAGTCACCGTTGTTCATACACTGAGAAATTCACTGAGCTCCTCAGTGTGCAGGGATTTGTGCCTCAAAAATAGGGATGTCATATTTTTCTAACAGTTTTGAACTCACATTAGGTAAAATTAATTCCCAATTCTCCAGCATGAGTGGCAGAGCCGCAGTGCTCGTCAACTTGCCCCTGTTACTTGCACACAGATCCCCGCCCCCTACGCGGACTGCCAGCATTTCTTGCACTGGTCTGTTCTGCTCCTCATCAACTCCTTTCTAATCACAGTAAGAAAACCAGAGATTTTACCCTTTCCCATTTTTGGCACTTACAGGTTCCTTAGTTATTGCGTTAAATTCTCAAGGCAGCTCACCATTAATTTAGAAACAGAAAATGTCAAAAATAGACCAAAATATTGGCTCCAACAAACCAACAGATGATAAATGATAGATTCATCCAATCGTCAAACGCTAATGTCTATTATCATTTGCCAAGTCCAAGGTGAAATCTTCAGATATCTTGTTTTTACTGACCAAACCAAAAACCCAAAGATATTGACTTTACAATCAAAGTGACTGAGAAATCATGGAAATATTCACATCTGAGGAGCTGGAGCCAGAGAATGCCGGATTTTTCCTAGAAATAAAATAAAATTTTAAAAAAGACCCAAAATAATTGATTAATTATCAAAATAGCTGCTGATTAACTTTATTCTGATTGACTAATTGATAGATCACCTAACCCTTTCAGCACTAGCCCTGAAAACTGAACCAACTTAATAAGCAAGAATTGAGACCATAAAGACAATGGGATGTCGCTGAAAGCTCTTGAGAAAGCTATCGAGTTGAACTTGAGTAGAGATTTATTCGTCAAAATAACACTTATATAGTATCCAGATGTCTAGTCAACAACATTTCCTCCTTAAATGTCAAACACATTCATGAAAGTAACCTGCTGCTTATCTCTGGAGAATGGAGCGATGCAAGAGCCACACCTTCAGCCATGTTCATACCTGTACTGTCCCAGATATATCTGGCCTCAAGGCCCAGGGCCCTGCAGCACAATGTGAAACAGTTAGCCCACTCTCCACAGCGGCCCCTCCTGGTTTCAAGAAGCTTCTCAGGATTGTTGTATCTAGCAATAACAGTACAGAGAAAACAATCATGTACATCACTGGAGGCAAGCCATAATTTTCCATGTGCAATTTAATGCAATTTGAAATGCATTAACAGTGAATACTGCAAACGGTTAAAGGTTACAGAATCGACAATGAAAAGGGATTCATATCTCTCCCTTAACTTAACTTTGAACCCTATCTCAAATGTTAATCTCACTTCAAGAACTGGTCCTGAGCTCAGCAGCAGCAGTAAGAACTAGCCAAAATATTATACACACAGACCTGGGAAATCTGGTGGAGAAACCACAGCTCTGACAGTAGTGGTTCTCCACTCTCTGTGCTCCCCAGCGGAGGTCATCAGTAGTGGGACTGAGGGAGCTGGAATTCTCGGTTGGGCCTCCGCAGCGGCCGCAGGGCAGACAATCGACCCAGGAGAAGAAGTCCTGTTTGAACCATCTGAGCAACTCCAGCACCAAGAAGTCTTCTATTGCAAGTTTACAGTCTACAAACAGGAAGGCACGTCAGTCAGTTGAATGAATGGAATGCATACAATATGATCAAATAAATGAAAATTCAAATAAAATATGATTCTTTTAAATGAATGTCAGGAGTTCACCTGGGTCAGCTTCCTTGGCCTCTGTCAGTTTGTGTTGAGCAGTAGAGAACAGCTGCTGGTGATGGATAATGATCCTGGCTTTCTGCTGCAGCTCAAGGTTTTCATACAGCATCACGTGTTGGAAGTTTGACTGGAGAGTCACAAGGAAGCTCATACTGCTCTCCTGCTAGAGAGAAGAGGAATTGTAGGAGACCACATTACCACACTACAAACACATCAAAGTTCTTAAAGGTGGCTGAATGTTATATTTCATATTGTATAAAAACACGGACCTGCCTAGCATAATAAATATTTTCTTTAAAAAAGAAAGAAAGAAAGAAAACGTACATAACAAATGAGTATTTAAAACACTCTTTCATTTTCCAATAGAAAGCTGAATACATTTGTATGACTGCCACTGAATGAGGCACAGGTAGCAACAGTAGAATGAATGAGGTGGTGAGATGTTATAACCTGTATAATCCTCTAAGTTGGTTAGTCGATCAAATGATTAGTCAATCAACAGAAAATGCATCAGCAACTATTATGATTTCATTACGTTTCATACGATTGATTTTTTTAAGCTAAATTGACAAACATTCAGAAGTTTTCGCTCTTTCTTTGCAATGATTTACTGCCTGCTTTTCTGTTTACATCATTGTCAGCAGCAAATATTAGGGTTTAGGTTTAAATCTGAATTATTATGAATTATGAATATGAATTTGTAAGGAAAATAAAGCCCTGACGCAGAAACAGGATAACTGACCTATACCTATGGGAAAGAGCCATCTTCTTTACGTCATTGAACACACTAATGCCATCCTTTGCAACAATTAAAAATAACCCACTCTTCAGCAAAAAGAAAAATACATTCCCCTTACACTTTTTTGAAACAAACCTTTATAATTCACTGTTCTAGATATCTATGGCCACAAATCAGCACTTCTGTGGGGAGCCATGCTGATGTAGTTAACTGACATCAATTAGGGTTTTACCTGAAGAGTCTTCATTTCATATAAAAAATTATCTTTAGCAAACAAAATTGAGCAGATTAAATTAAGATGCCTTATGTCCACTGTGACCCTGCAACATTATGTATAGCTAAATACTTCAGATGTCCTATCACAATTCCTGCCATTTAGATCAGAGAGGAGCACATCTTTACCAAGGACAATGGCTGTGGTGGAGATGGTGTATCGGGCTGGCTGGAGGCAGCAGCTGAGCTCTCTGGTGCTGAGATTGAGGCCATAGTAGCCCTTGCAGTGGGTTGGACAGGCTGTCCCCCATGCAGCCTTTGATCCCTCTCTGCTGCTATGGATTCTCTGATGAGCTTCAGCTGTTCCACTGATGCAGACATGGGTAACACCAGGTGGGTATCAGCCTGAAAATAGGAGAACGACGCATGAGGTTAGAATATTTGCCCAGGCTGACGACGGATGACCAGAAGAGGCAATGAAGCAAGTGAGACAATATGATTGCTAGGTTTAATTACCTCCTTAAATCCCATCTCAAAGAGGCATTCCACAGCACCTTTGGTGGGCAATAGCTTGGTGGAAAAAGTAGGATTGCCTATGCGGATCGATCTGTACTTTTCCTCATTTGGATACCTGTTGGGAGGTGACATCATGCATTTCAAAGACATTGACTACTTACAAATCAGAACGTGTTAAGTCTTGCCCTCATAAACGGGACAAATACAAGGAAATAACACATTGGTGTCATAATAGTAACTAGTGTTGCCTTCACTTCGCTCAACAGCATATTAGAACTGCTTCCTGATTAGTCACTCACATGACGAAATAACTTTGCGAATCATAGTAAAGTTAGGTCAGGATTTTCATTTGGGCGTGCGCTGATATACAAGGAAAGATATAAATGCCAGATTTCCTTTACGGAGTTTGGTTTGACGATAACTGCAACAACGGCATGTAACGTTACGGGTGCTCCATAGACACAATGTTAGCTACTACTAGTCTTACTGTGATTTATTTGTAATGTGCAAAAAAGTTGTAATACAATGTCGGCATAGCTGACACATGAAGTCGCTAGTAACGTTACATTGCGGTGTTAAAGTAAGTTCTCAACCTTACCTTAAAATGTTGTCCGCATATGTCAGTAACAACTTGGCGGCGTCTAGAAAGACTTCATTTGGATTTTCACATAGCGTCGTAACTGCTGGTGACATCGCCATACTGCTGTTCCTTGTACAGACTCAAAATGTTTTCACTTCCGGGTTAGATAGCTAATGCTAACAGTGCTGCTGTAAGTGCTGCGAGTCAATACATGTTTTTGGTCCTGGGGTTAGCTGACTTGTCATCGCCTGGATATATATTTGCAGCTTTAAAAACATAGTATACGGCAAATCTTGTACGATCACCACAATTTTGTTTGATGAAGCCGTTGCATTACTGTCCGTTTCTTTCTATGTTGCTTTAATCACAATTTAAATGTAATATTTACAGTTTATACGATTCTGGCGTTCAGGAATGCTACCTAATTTAGCTGCAAGCGGATGGAAGGATGGATTCGTTTTATCGTCATGGATGTTTTCATACTTGACAGCTCGGGTGGAAGACCAAGTTAGTTACAAACTGAAGTTCAGTTGCGTCTGGAGAACTTTCCAACTTTTTTTTTTGTGGTTTTCTATTCCCCTGATATCATCAGGAGATTCAACAAAGCTACACGCTAGGTGTTTCAACTCGAAAAGATTGTATCATGTCTGCTTTATCGCTATCCTATTTGACTAAACTCCATTTGAAACCACAGCGTATAACGGCACTTTTCCAAAAGAGTGTCTGTGTTTGTCCAAACCAAGAGTCCAGACACTACAGTTCTGGAAAGCAGAGAAGAAGGGTTGTTATTACTGGCATAGGGTTGGTGTGTCCTTTGGGCACAGGGACTGCACTGCCCTGGGACTGCCTGATTAAAGGCCAGAGTGGGATTGTTGCCCTTGACTCAGAGGAGTACAAGACAGTTCCCTGTAAAGTGGCAGCACTGGTACCCAGAGGGAATGAGAAGGGCCAGTTTAATGAGGATTGCTTTGCCTCTCATGGGGAGATCAACAGCATGTCACCTGCTTCTGTATTGGCTCTCGGAGCTGCTCAGCTTGCTCTGGAGGACTCAGGGTGGTATCCCGAATCCCCACAGGAACAGCTCGATACTGGGGTGGCTGTTGGCATGGGCATGGTGTCACTGGATGAAATTGCTCGTACCTCTGCTGCCTTCCAAGCAAAGGGTTACAAGAAGGTCAGTCCCTTCTTTGTGCCTCGCATACTTGTCAACATGGCTGCTGGGCACATAAGTATCAAACACAAATTGAAGGGTCCCAATCATGCAGTGTCCACAGCCTGCACCACAGGGGCACACGCCATAGGCGACGCCTCCAGGTTCATTGCCCATGGGGATGCAGTTGCTATGGTTACAGGGGGAACAGAATCCTGTGTGGGCCCTCTGTCAATAGCTGGCTTTGCCAGGGCACGTGCCCTCGCTACCAAATGGAATGATAACCCCACCCAGGCGTCAAGACCCTTTCACCCTGAAAGAGAGGGCTTTGTGATGGGCGAAGGCGCTGCAGTGCTACTTCTAGAGGAGCTCAACCATGCAGTGAGAAGAGGAGCCAGGATCTATGCAGAGGTCCTGGGCTATGGGCTCTCAGGGGATGCCAGCCACATCACTGCACCCACTGCAGATGGAGATGGAGCCTTCAGGTAAATAGGCCAGCAACTAACGATTTACATTGTTGATTGATCTGTTGATTACTTTCTTGATTAATCAATTAGTTATTTGGTCTATAAAATGTCAGAAAATGGTTGTTCAGCTGATCAGTGTTTCCAAAAGGCCTCCTCAAATGTTATTCACAACCCAAAGATATGCAGTTTACTGTCATAGAGGAAAGAAACCAGAACATATAGAATTTCACTTTTATTATTATTATTATTATTATTATTATTATTATTATTATTATTGTTATTATTATTTTAACATTTTTAACATTCTACAAAAATACAGACAATACAAAAATGTATTTTGCGGGCACCGTAAAAAGGAGTATTAAAGAAAAGGAGCAGCACAAATTAGATCAATATGAACAATAAAAACAATCTGGGCTTCCCAATATTCCTTTCATACTTTGCTCACTAGTACCCTAATCCCTCTCGAAGATCTTGCAACTTTCATGTATGTTGGAAAATTCTGTCAGATTTGGTTAGTTTTTCATTCGACATTATATACTGTGTCAATCCAGTTTTTCATCATGAGTGTAAACCATTCTGTATTCTCTGGTCTGTGAAGGCCCTTCCACTTACATGAAATAAACCTGGCTGCTACTTAAATCTTTTACTATCAGACAAACTCTTCTTTAGTCAGCTCAACCCTGGTGGCATCAAAGATGTATCACCCACACATGTGGATGTGAGTCTGGTAGAGATTGTTTTAACCAATCACACAGAACATTTAGAAATCTGCCAACTTTGTTTTGTTACATGTCCAACATTTCTTTTCTTGGGTTATGCCCATGTTTAACAGTTCGAGGGTGTAAAAGCATACAAGGGGTGCTCGATTATAGCAAAAATCATAATCATTATTTTGGTCAATATTGAGATCATGGTTTTTTTAACATGATTACTCAATGTCTTGACTATAAATAGACTGAAAAAGAAATATCTTACAAAAGAATGTAATTTATAATATTTATAAAGATTTACTGTAAAGTAACCTCAAAGTTGTAATAAGCTGTAATGACCCTTTAATTTTCTTTACAGATGCATGTCTGCAGCTCTGAGGGACGCTGGCATCTCATCAGCAGATGTTACATATGTGAACGCTCATGCCACATCCACGCCTTTGGGTGATGCAGCTGAAAATGCTGCTATCAAGAGGCTCTTCCAGCAGAACCTTGAGAACCTGGCTGTCTCCTCCACCAAGGGAGCCACGGGACATTTGCTGGGGGCCGCAGGGGCCCTTGAGGTGGCGTTCACAGCTTTGGCCTGTTACCATGGTGTCCTGCCCCCAACACTCAACCTGGACCGCACTGAGCCAGAGTTCAACCTGAATTATGTTCCATGCACAGCACAGCCATGGCGGACTCACGGCCGACGGGTCACCCTTACTAACTCCTTTGGATTTGGTGGCACCAACGCCACACTGTGTCTTGCCAGCATCTGAATAGTGGTCAGTTTTCTTTTATCTGTGGTATAACAGAGATTCACTGACTGAATATTTCCCAGTTGAACAGCACTGTTTTGTTCTCATAAACTGAGGTATATGATTTTTGCTCTCAGAAAAAAATCTGACATTTCAATTACAGGTTACAAAAATAAAATATTCTGTGGAAAACAATAAAAACTCTTTCCAGTCAGTCTTTCCAGATGATTTTTTTTGTTTGTTTGTTTGTTTGTTTGTTTTTCATATGGTCAGGCCCAGTCAGGGTCTTTTCAGTGGCTGGACATAGCTGATTCTGTAGGAAATTGGGTTCAGGGTGTCTGCAAGTCTTTAATGCAGGTCCGATTTTGTAAGTATTAGGTCATAAAAGCCATTAGCCATCTTAAATTTGAATTGAAATTGAAAAAAAAAATTTGTAAAAGGCTGTTCTGTGTGAAATGCTAAATGTATGTTCTTGATGAAGGGTTAGGGTTAGGGCTAGGGCTACCTAGAATGTGAGACCCCTATGCTGAATGTATGTTAAATTGCTTTTGCACAGTTTGTTGAAAATGAGCATCTCATCTCTTACTGTGAAACAGACATTCTCTGTATCTCCAGCAGGGGGCGTTGACTCACTTCAAGTCATGCCTGTTTCCATGTACATACTGTATCTAGTAGTTTATTCTACATAATCTCGAATCCAGTAATCTAATCATATCATCAAATATCATTGCTGATTTCAGTAATTGTAATTTTTTGTCTATATATTTGCACATCATGTCTATGTGTGCCTCTTGTTTTCTTGTTATTGTCGTTGTGAGGAGTGTGAGGTAAGCTGGTTAAAGAAAACACAGGCTAACTATAGGTAGCGAACAGCAGGCAATTAATGGTTAATATTTTCCTTAATACAATTATCCATATCAATCTCTCCTCTCAATGTACTCTAATGGATATAAAAGGCGATTTCTTTCTTGTTTTGTTTTTTTTCTGTTGTACTGACTTTTCTACTATATACTACTATACTGACTGTGTTGTTTGTGTCTTCAAAGATGAGACATGGTTTAATCCACAGTGAGCAGTGATGCTCAAACTTCAATGTAACGAACATCATGCATGTCATGCAGCCGGTCACTTCTCGTGTTCATCTGCTGAAACTACTACCATCCTCGATAGATATGAAACCCGAATCAGAGGAGGTTCGTCCATAGAGGCAGAGTAGGTTGGTCCTCCTCTATTTTTGAGAGAAAGATCAATTTTTTCTTTTAATTACCAATTACTTTCATTACCAATTCTCAGTATCATTTATAAAATATTATATATGTATATATTATATCATAAAAAAATTTCTTCTTTGAAAGAAAATCCACTTAAAACGGTTCAACAGCGACAGCTGCAGACGGAGGAGACCGCAGTCTGTGAGAGGAGCAGGGAGCAGGAAGGTGGGGGCTAGAGGAGGACGGAGGGAGGGATCTCCTTCCGTTCACTCAATGCATGTAGGATTTTTTCATGCTGATCTATGATTGGCTAAGACACGTAAAATGACACGCTAAGGGAGGACCTCCTCCCTTACCAATCAGCAACCAGAATACAAGATTGACAGCAGGTTGGTCCAATAACAGTTCCCAAATTTCATTCTCAGATTTATACAACCGTAAACAAAAAATACTTTTATGTATTTTACAGCTTTCACTGCCAGCCATGCTCGGACAAGAAATATGGAGTTTTCAGCTATATTGCAATCGGTTTCAAAGGAAATATAAGCAAATTTCTGAAAGAAAAAAAACTGTTCGGAGAAATCAGAGAGAGGCAGTGGGGAAGATAATTCATAGTTTTCGTTTCGTTCGTCCTGCTGGAGGACATAACGTTACCCAGCAGGCATTTTAACGTCGAGTCACTGTTGAATCAACGTTAGGTGCCAGTGTTGGATAACCCTTGAATTTTGTTTAGATTTTGCAAATCTAATGAACGTTGAAATTTCAACGTCACTATAAAGTCCTGCTTTTCAACATAGTTTGACACACTATATATTTTTGTTACACTGTTTTCACTAAAGTATTGATGTGTTCAACAGTAGCTCCAGTAACACTAAACATCTTAAAATGGATACATTAACAATAAGTATACAACCAAACCATTTTAACCAAACTCAATGTTTATTAGTTTGTGTTGTTATTATTTTAAGTACACATTAGTCACATATGTTGAGTTTGTTTACTTTAAAACATGTGACTCAAAACTTAACATTTTTGAGAAAATTGATTGCCTAGATTACACTGAATTTAACACACTTAATAGATCTAAAAGTCATGAACATCTGCTACTGAACAGTATTTTCTTGCCCACTCCCTTTTAGCACAAATCAATGTTAAAATTAAAAAGAAAAATAAATAAACATTTATGAATTAAAATAAATAGAACAAAAAATAGATTGTAGAGATGCAAGAAGTAGATTAACTGATTATTCTCAAATTTTTTAAGAGGAAAAACTCAAAATTCTCTGATTCTAGCCTTCCAAATGTGTTCCTGGTCACTTAAGGCTGTAGGAAATAGATATTTTTCACAAATTTCTGACATTGACCAAACAACTAATCAGATAGTCAGTAAAATAATCAGTAATCAAAAACAATAATAAATAATACACTAATGAAATTAGCTTTTGTTACCAGCTATGAAAGTGCCTTTGGCGACCTGGCTAATTCCTTTCAATGACAACAGAGATTTTCACAGGGTGGTAGTGAACTGGACTTGTATCATGGTCACTGATGACAGGAAGGAGGCCCACTGCAACACCATCAAGCTCTGGCTCATCAGACTCGTCCTGAATGAATGAAAAAGAGACACTTATCACAAACTAACACATGGAACAGAACAGATGACTTATCATTTATCTTTCTTTAACCTAGTCCCATTGAAATCCAATACCTCTTTTACAAGGGAGACCTGGGTCTCACTGTAAGAGGTGAAAAACATAAGATCCATGTTCTGCACACATGAATCAAATCCTCACAAATTACCAAAGAATCTAAGTGGTGTGAGTGACTGAAACCAAACAGAAAGACATTTACAGGAAAATGTTTTACTGAACATCTTATCACTCTGAACATAAAGCGAATACAGTTCCTTTGTAGTGAGGAGAGAGAAAACAGACCATATACGAAAACTGTATGGGTAGACTAAACAAAGGTAAGTCCTAAAACATGTTATTTTGATGAACTGTTTACATAATACACAGTAGTCAGTAACTTAAGGAGACTCACTGTGCAGGTTCTGAAAAATCCAGAAACATCCTCGCACAGATACACAGGAAGGGCGTGGAGAACAGTAGTGCGCTTGGTGTGGATGTCATGGATTTCCTATTCAGATAAAAACAGAATTGCATACACTGAATAACTTACTGAACAAAGCTGATTTTAGACAGTCCCATCAGAACATATGTCCACAAACACCCTGTTCACATCTTTAATGCAATCAGACAAATGGCAAACACAAAGTGGACTAATTGCAAAATTCACGAAGCTCATTTGAATCATTGAACCTGTTCAATGTTGCACTGGTTCAACCTATGAAATGTATAATAATCTTAATAATAATAATTTACCTGTTTAAAATTTCAGCCAGAGAATCTGCTGTCTTCCCAGTTTTTGATGCCTTCTGTCTGAATAAGGTCATCAGCCGAGGAAGATGGTGGTCATGCTCAGCATAGAATGTGTTGGGCAGGTTCTGATTCGTAATCTGCTGGAACTCTGCATACAACTACATTGAAATAACAGCAGGAGAATACAGCAACAACACTTGAAAAAACAGTTCAATTTGAAGAATCAAGCACACATTTATGAAGCGGCCAAATGAGTAAGAATCACAATTTTCACTTTAAAAGAGAGAGTTGATCCACATTACCTCAGATTCTATTTTGAGATCAGGCCAGAGGTCCATGAGCTCGTTCACTGCTGGGCAGGACATCACTATGATCTGTTGGCATGGGAAAATGTGGTCTCCATCATCTTTCTAATGAAGGGTAAATGTACAAATGCAATCAGTATAGAGACATATATGAGGGCTGATTCTGTAATAGTGGCTGTGCTGCAGCCTGTAGTATCTAAATAACTGTATTCTGGAGGTGAAAGAAGCTGCGCACAACTTACACGTCCAGATCATTTTGGAACCAGCAACCTAAAAGGCAAAGAAAAAAATGACAAAGTTAAGCGCAGCATCTAAAACATTTAAAACAGAACTGCTTATACTTACTACTTAATATAACCACAAGTTAATTACTATTAGCTTACCAAAATATTATCATAGACTACAGCTAACACTGCTTTAAAATTACGTGTTTTCCTCAAAACAATGTATTTTATGTCTATAGATAGAAAATAGCTCAAGTAAACTTATAACTTTTTAACAGGTTTTTAAGACAAATCTGGAATTAAATTTGTGACTCCTTAGACCAATCATCTTTCTTTTTTGCAAACAAATACAAAGTTAAGTAAAATATTATCTGTGCTGTGCAAAAGGTTAAATATCAATTAGGAAGATGGTATTTATGAACAGAACACATTCATGGCTTGTTAAATTGACTACGGCAAAAAGTTTTCCCTCAATCAAACTGGCAAGTAGAATAAACGATGATATATACATATGTGGGAGTTCATATAATTTAGGGTTAACTTATCAATCTAAAACATTGTCTGAGAAAAAAAAAAGTATATTGGTATTTAGAGAGAGGGGAGTGGCGGTTGATAGAAGGATTCATTCATTGGATTAATGTTATCTGGTGAGCTACTATCTTTATCATATATCCAGTTATCTTCCTTAACTCTGTCTTGACTTCTTGAAACTGGAACAGAGAGATGCAATGATGGGAAATACATTCATCACATATCAAAATATACTGTTTGTGAGCTTGGCTCCTCTGACAGATCAGGTTGTAACCTAGGTTAGCTAACTAGTTCTAGCAGATAGCCGTTACATTCATTGTAATTTGTTAGCTAGTTAGCACCATGGTGGCTAGCGGAGTTTTGCCTCTGCTGTAAAATTACTTTATTACAATCCATGGCGTTAAATAAGTAAAAGTGAATAAATATTAACATTCAAAACTTACATTGAGTCCTGACTGCTGCCGCGTAGGTCGAGCTTTCTGCCTTCTGTTGCTTCCGGCCGCCAACCTTCTCCGTTCAAACTTTTCTTCTTCTGTGTTTTTTCAAAGAGCGGTATGGAATCAGTGTAGTATGCGCATTAGCGCCGCCTTCTGCTTCGGAAGGTGATTCAGAGATTAACTCGGAATAAAAAATTATCCCTGCAGCTGCTCAACACTTAAGTAAAAAAAAATATATGTATATATATATAGGTTACATTAAACTGATGCCAATGAAAATACCAAAAATAAATCAAATAAATACATTTTGTCTTCCACAAATGTCAAATGCATTTCAGACCATTTGCCCCAATCAAATTATTTTAATAGGCTATGATTGCAATTTATTTGTTATGATCGATTTTATTGTATTTTAGCATGTGCTATATAAATTAAGTTCATTTTTAAATAATCCCTTTTTAAAATAATAGAAATAACAGGACTTTATCATTCTTAGCATTTAATTACTTAATTCTACTAAATTGTACTTAAGTGATGCTTTTAAGTACTAAATCTCACTATCTAATCTACAGTTGTAGTTGTTATCGCCAAATTCAACCACAGTCCGAACCGGTCCAGGTCAAAATCTGCTTAGCCTGACGATGACGACACAGACCCACTTCGCGCATGCGCAAGCGGGTGTTGTCTGGAACCGTCAGAGCCAATAGAATCCAGTTCTAGCTCTCTTAAAGTACGCTGGGAGATGTAGAAAGCGCTTTTATCACGACTCAGCAAACATTTAATTCAAAGTTGATCTTTCAACATTGTATCAATTATTCATGTATCAACACTTTTTCAACAGCAATTGATCAGCATTGTTTGGATGTTGGAACAACGTTGTTTTTCTACTATTATTATGTTGTTTATTTCGGGCATGTCAATTCATCATCATCACATTTCATTATTGTTCAAATAATACAATACACATGGCCGAAAGGGAAAAGCGGGAGAAGCCAAAGCTTATCTAGTCCCGCCCCCATTACCCACAGGATAAAGTCTTCATCCTAATCTTTTGTTATCTTTTGCATTTTACATTTTTACCTAACACTTTCTTTTACTATGACATTTGACAAAACATATTACAGCAGTAGCATACAGAGCTGAATTCAACTCTAGACAGTACATACAGATTACGTGTGTGTCTGCACATGTGTCCATATTAGTCCGTCATGAGTGAACAACAGTCTCATCTTGTAGCCTCATCTTATAGCCAGGCATGTCACAAGGTCAGAATGATGGTCCAATCGACAGAGAGCAAAAGTCCAGTGTATTTATTATTTGTTGAAATGGTGTGAGAGCCCTTTTTATGCCATTTTTATTTTACTCATCTGTCTCATCTGCAGCTTTCGCCGCTGTTAACTTCGCCATATCCTCCCGATTAGTTGCTACGTCAACTCGGATCAGTGCCACGAATTCACGAATTGCGGAGATGTCAGAGCGCATCCCGACCACAGCACTCCGAGTATTGGCGATGTCCGCCCGCGCACTGGGTTGCTCAGTAGCGATCTTTCTCATTTTCCGATATTGCATAAAGATTCCCAATCCCAAAACGATCATTCCAATTGTCATGAACGTGAACATGTACACGTCCTCGACATCCTCCACATCCAGTGCGGCAAGGCAGATGACTTTCCACTCTCCCCAAGCATCCATAGTGTAGCCGGACATGAAGGTCCCGCCCGGGCATGTCGGTTCACCAGAACCCGCACGCCGTGTTGAGAACACTCTGTAGATGGCATTCAGTGACCAGCTCAGCAACTCCATCGTGGATTGATCGATCGATTGATTGGTTGAGAACGTTGTTGTACAATATTAGACAAGTCTCCAATCGAGTGACTTTAGTGTGCCGATTTACAGGGCTCAGTGAAGTTCTTCACAGCTCAGAAGAACTTGTAACCAACAGTAGTGTCACAGTTTGTATTCGTACCTAAGTTATCTCCACATTGTTGATACACATTATAATAACATCCTGCTACGTATAGCTGGCATTGGCCTTGGACCATACAAGTTTCTCAGGTTCAACTTATTGTTTAGGTACAGAATGTTTTTTTGTTATGCTCACATGCCGTCTCAACACAGTGTTTGTTTAGTCGTGCCTCTGACCTTAATCAACCATCCAGTATTAATCTGTATTGATCAACGGTTGAATTTACATATTTTTTCTTAAAACTACTTAGTGTTGTTGATTTTTTGACATAATCTTCTGGCTCATTCCATAGTTTAACACCTGTTACCGATAAGGAAAAGGATTTTAACGTAGTTCGTACCTTCCTTTGCCTGAAAATCATGTTCCCTCTGAGATTGTAACTCTTCTCTCTGTCTAGAAAAAGTATTTGCAGGTTGTGAGGGAGGCCTTTGTTAGCTGCCTTATACATCATTTGTAGTGTGCGATAGTTTATTAAGTCATATAGTTTGAGTATTCTTGATTCGATAAACAACTGATTTGTGTGTGCCCT